>JAZHYW010046888.1:0-14035 GCA_037355805.1 Ixodes ricinus
TTTTGAGTCGTGTTGCGAGATTCATCAGTTTTCTGAATTGTCAACGATTTCAATATGGGTTATCTTCTTTGGAGTAAAATCTCTAGTCAGTGCAGATAATCACAAAAAAATTGGTGACGGCGCGAGAAAACAAAAGCCTTAGTGACATCCTCGACGACCGTTGCCACCCACATGTGGAATGATAAAATACGATAAAAAAGAGAACTTTACTACTTTATTGCCTATTCAAAATATTCATAAAGAAAGACTAATTCTAAAGGAGGGTATTACACCCAATAAAAAAATATCGGTGGCTTAGCTCGGCTATGCCAGGATATACGTAGCGTTAACTTATGCACACAAAATGAGAGACGCTATCAAGCGGGTCCGGTGCAGCGTCAGACTTGGCTACAGCGCAACGGAGGCGCACAGCTGGGCACGCGGCGGTGCCAGTGCGTCTGCCGCGGCTATGACGTCACTCCTCTTGAATGCGCAGACCGGCGAGGCGGGCGCGGCGGCGGCGGAGCGCGCGGCGGCGGCTTCGCGTGGCTCTCATAAGGAGCCGTGCTCATTATGCGAGCCGTGCTCATTATGCAGAGCGCGCGGCGGCGGCAACGGAGCGCGTGGCTTTCATAATGAGCACGGCTCATTATGAGAGCCACGCGAAACTGCTCAACCTCGGCCAGTGTAGCCAACGCTACAAAAGGGTGCTGCGTTTTTATGGCGCTTTCGCGGCACACTACGCCAAAAAGGCGACAGAAGTTCGATGATTCTTCCATGAAGGCTATATTCCGCTACACACCATGCAACGTACGCACAATTTTAGTCAATCTGCACGTTGCTGTTAAACCAGAGGCATTTACACACTCAATAGACGACGGCGAACGGATCGTTGACAAATTTCTCCTCGAAGTACTTGTTGACTAAAGTAAGCCCCTGAAAATCGATGCCCTATATCTTGTAGTAGCAAGACGAAGCGTCTCGTTCTTTTCACTCGACCCTTAGTCGCATATGCAGAATGAGCTCTCCTTGTGTTTTCGTCCCAAAACGCTGTTCTCTTTTTTCTTTGCGTCTCATTGGCACGTTGAACACATTGGGCCTCCATGGGCGGCCTTTTCTGTTAGGCGATGTCCCCTTCAGCGCGCTCCTTTTTCTTGCGAGGCATTATGCAGACAAATGATCCAACACCGACGCGCGCGTATATCCATTGGGACATCGGCGTATCACGCCACGCGTATTCCGATGACACTAGGAGAGACCGGCGACCCGCGCATATGTGCGATAAAGAAAGGAGAGTAGAAGGAGAGAAGGAAGGAGGTGGGAATTACTTCGTGTTACAGCTCAGCATTATTCGGTGACGAGGTGTTGCCGAGGGATATAGTCGTTTAATTTTGAAACCGAAAAGCGTTTAACGTGTATAGAAAATTGATGAAGAGAATCTCAAAAACAGTGAAACGATCATGCCGTTCTGGTAACTAACGAACATAGGGGGACACATAGCATTTTCGGAATTGTTATTATTGTTTTGTGTGCAAAAGTGTATTATGAATACTATGCACATGATTGTAAATTGTAGTTCACCCGCAAACTTTAAAAGTACTTCGCGTTTATAAATCCGAACTCTTCTGTGAACAAGCGCTCATATTTGCAGATTTTTGATTCACCCAGTCGGTTACTCAAAATACGTTTTGCAGCACGAAGGAAAAAAATAAGTTTTCTCAAACACTTTCACTCACCTTCATATGAGCTTGCTCATCGTATATGGAACCGTACTGTTTTACAAAGCACTGCGCCCTCTTCTCAAAGAGCTCTCTTGTCTTGGCCGTCCACCAATCTCGTAAGTTTCCCGTTGAATCGTAGTGCCGACCTGTTGATTATAATCTTTATTCTAAAGTCAAAATGGACCATATAGTCGGTAGCGATAACTCTGAGAAACGTTTTAAAGTTTTCCGACATCATGCATTATAGAGGCTTTTTTAAACTCAACCAAAGTTGCCCGGGGACGGGGTTAGAGAGGCAAAATATGGGATGCAAATTTTTGTTTGCAAAACATATTAATGTTATTGCCGGTTAAATTAGTTTGATGTTGATGTATTACGCCGGTTCGAAGGAGCATCTCAGTATTGTTTCCTTTGCACGCCTCACACAAGGATGCTCAAAGAAAAAATTGACATCCCAGGCGTTAATTTCTTGCACAGATTAGAATGCTTCCTGTGTTTAATGTTTCTAAGGAACTGAGCGGTACCATGTTTTAAGAAGTGAGAGTTTTCTTATAACTGGACGGCTGGTTTCATATGAACCAGATGAAACTTGTTGGTAAAGTGGAGGTTAGAAAGAAAAAACAGCACCTGATAGCTCAATTTCTGCGATGAACTAAACTGCGCATTAAAAATCGAAAACCTCACAGTTTTATAAAACCATATTTGACATTGTACCTACTATGTTGCAGATTAAGAAAAGCGAGACAAGCACCTCCCGCCGAGCCCCCCCCCCCCCCCCCCCCCCCCCCCCCCCCCCCATTATTTCCGCTTTAGCGAGCGAACGCTGGAGAGGAAGCGAGTGGACTCGCCTTTTCTCCACTGTTCGCTCCGCGAAATAGCAAAGAGTGGAGGGCTTTGCTGGAGGAACTTGTCCAGCTTTCCTTAACCTGCAACAAGGTATAATAAAATGCGTTAAACGCTTTCTTTCTATCGCAATTCTGGCTTTTTTCTTAGACAAGTCTTTTCTCCGCTCACATTCTTAATTTTGTCCACGTAGAAGCGACTATTACGGACCATTTCTAGGGGGCAACTATTTTAGCTTGAATGGCCATTTCCTTTACAAAATTGTAAGTTTGCTTTCCAGAGCAATTTCTCCTCGCATTCAAATTGTTGCAGAAAAGAAACCGTTGAGAACTATGACATAAAATAACTACCAGTGTGTAGCATAAAAAATTAGTGATTTGATGATATATTGTTTGTTTTGGTGACATTCATGAAAACAAAATCCGACTTCGCAGGTTGTACCTAATGGAATAAAACAGCGCAAAATATACAAAAATAAGAGACAAACCGGACAGGACACAGCGCTGATTCGCAACTAAAGCTTCTTTACTTAAAGAAAAATAGAAAGAAAAGCACACCTATCTCCACGCAATCGCACGCGCACCTTTCACCCATGGTAGCTGACTAAGGCGCGCGCTGGACCCTTACTGTCAACTTCAGGAATTCCAGCTCCTTGCCAGACAAAACCACTGATGCTGCGCTGATACATCTTTCTTCTCTACTTTGGATGTGGAAGGCCTCCAGCACCTCGCGTTTCACTTTGTCTCTGTGTCGTCCCGAGATGGTGGTGGCAGTAAAAACAGCTCGCGCAGGCACTCATTGCAGTGAACCGATAGGTGCCCTCCCACTGTCGCTCCGAGGGAATACCTGTGCTCGCGGAGGCCTATCATTCAGGCAACGTCCCGTTTGTCCCACGTAGGTGCGGCCGCACGAGAGGGGGATACTGTAGACTTCTCCCGTAACACATGTGACGAACGGCCTGACGTGCTTCATACTCCACTTTTTCCTTGCGATTTCCTCTGCCTTCGCATTAAGTCTTGGTCAGATCTGGCTGATTTTTGTGGTGCCGAAAAAAACACTGGGATTCCATATCAGTTTCCAACATTTTTTAGATTGTGAAAAACTCGGTGTAAGTACGGGATAACCACAGGTCGCTTGCTTTCCACGTCTTGTTGTTTGGACTGACTGCCCTTCACTTTCTTCATCAGTGCGCTTGCCATGTCTGAAAGCAGTGTCGTTGGAGAGCCAGCTTTCCTCAGTCTGTCTGTCTGTAGCTTAAAGCTGTCCCCCAGAGTGTGGAGGCATGATTTTTGAGCGCTGAGCTCAGACACGATAGACAGTGAAGAGTTAATGCCAAGGCAGAGGAAATCGCAAGGAACAAGTGTAGTAAGAAGCACGTGAGGCCGTTCGTCTCATGTGTTAGGGGAGTAGTCTTCAGTATCCCTCTCTCGTGCGGCCGCACCTACGTGGGAAGAACGGGACGTTGCCTGAATGATGGGCTCTGCGAGCACAGGTACTCCCTCGGAGCGACAGTGGGAGGACACCTCATCGGTTCACTGCAATGAGTGCCTGTGCGAGCCGTTTTTTAGTGCCACCACCATCTTGGGAAGACACAGGGACAAAGTGACAAGCGAGGTGCTGGAGGCCTTCCACATCCAGAGGAGAGAAGAAAAATGTATATCAGCGCAGTATCAGTGGCGTTGTCTGACAAAGAGCTGGAGTTCCTGAAGTTGACAATGAGGGTCCAGTGCGTGCTGTAGTCAGGTACCATGGGTGAATGATGCGCGTCCGATTGCGTGGAACAACGCGTGTGTTTCTTTCTTTTTTTCTTTAAGAAAAGAAGCTTTAGTTGCGAGTTAGCGCTCTGTCCTGTTCGATTTGTCTCTTCCTTTTTGTACCTGTTGCGCTGTTTTATTTCATTATGTACAACGATTACCAACTAGCCCAGCTATTAACTTTATTACGGCCTACTTCACACGGTTTAAAAGCCTGCAATTTTTGATATTTTTAAGTTCAACTTTATTATAAAGAATTTTTTTTTGTACGCTTTCGTAACTATAGTCTTAAAGGATAAGATTTACTGAATATAAATATTGCTCGACATTTTTGTCTTATTCTCGAAACAACTGTCGTTACATAATAAAGTTAAGGCGAAGGTTTATTTTTATTGAAAGATTCATGTTTTCCTGTCTTTTCAGGGTTAAAAATGTCAGTAGTTATATAAGCCGCTTTCTTGTTTCAATACTTGTAAAGTGTCTAAAAGGGTTATATATTTCAGGTTGAGTTTCTTGAGAATGCCACTTTTATTTCCTTCTACCCTTTTGTATTGCTTGTTCAGAAGGCTAAGAGCAATTGAACTTAAATATAGGTTGTCAATCTTCTATTGTATTCTTGCGACAAACCAGTACATTATCAACTGTTTTGGATGGTCTCTCAGTCTGCGGTTCAGGTAAGCTGGCTTTAACGCAATGTTATGATTGAGTTCAAGTATAGAAGGTGTCGCAAAAACGTACTTTAATATGACGTATTTTCTGCTATATTTCTAACTTACAGATATATGTCACTGATAACTACACGCCGATTGCTTCACGGCAAAATATTTGCCGGGTATGTTTCTCTCGCCATCCAAATTTAAAGCAAACGATGACTGAACAGAGAAACTTCGTAGTGGTGCGCGAATACGGGTTCGAATCGAATGACACGGCACCATCTTCATAACCTTGTCAGTGGACGAAAAAACCACGACAAGCGATTTTCTTAACAGTGTTAAAGCTAGGGAATATGTCTCTTCAAGCCTCTACGTAACAAAAAGTATTCAGAAATAGAAATAGTGCGATACAGGAATTTGCAGGTTAAAATACAAATACTGAGAGACATTTTTTAAATTTAACGTGATATCAAGGAGATACTTCTGCAAAAACGGACAAAAGTATTCCAAGATTCATATGCAGATACAAACATAGATGTATTTCTTCCCGAACGGCGGTATGTGCGGGAAAGTTATCGAAGAATGCAAATTGTAGTGCTCATGTTTTTCCTCTTCGTGTCAGTTTATGCACCTTATCTTACCTCGAACTCTTCATATATCCACAACTACCTTACCAAGTGCCGCTATATCACATACAAGGTGTTTGATTTAAGTTCGCACAGGGTAAAAAAAAGCGGTAGAATGCTATGCCGAGTGACGTCTTCACGATGAATTTATCAGGCTCAGCGGACAATATTTAAGGGGATAGTCGTCACAGTTGTTGAGGAACCAAGGAATACGAAGGCAATTACGCTAGACAAATCGGTCGGTGCGACCTTTTCCTTTACTGTTCGTTTTTCAGACTGATAAAAAAATACAAAAAGCATGAGCTCCCGCCGCTTCTCTTCTTCCTCATCGTCCGGTTGCAACATCCTCCCGAGCCTGAAGTTGACTTGGACGAATTTCCAGCAAATAAAGTTTCTGCGCGGGTCTCTTTATGAGCGTACCGTTTTGCTGTTTCACGAGACAGGCACGAACAATTCCGTCAGTTCCGGGGTACGTCTCTACGATTCTCCCCAGTTCCCAGAACAGCTTGGATGCTCGGTTATTTTCCACTATGACTACGTCGTCCACTTTCAGGGAGCAAGTATTGGTGACGGGATATCGATGAGCTGACCGCAACTCCAACAGGTACTCAGACCTCCAGCGTTTCCAAAAATGTTCCATGATCATTTTTCGATACTGGAACTTGCGAGCTGTTTCCTTCTGTGTCACGCATCCTGGGCGGTCGTTAGACAAGCTTGTTTCTGGTAGAACTGTCAAACTTTGCCCTATTAAGAAATGTGCTGGCGTGATGACTGATGGCTCTCCTACTCCCGAGTAGAGATATGTCAGTGGTCTTGAGTTTACCATTGCTTCCACCTCTGCAAGGACAGTCGTCAGTGCTTCGAAGCATAGGCTGCTTCTGCCCAACACTTTCTTAAGTGCTGTCTTGACAGATCGGACGAGCCTCTCCCACCACCCGCCCCACCATGGAGCGGCCTCCACAATGAACTTCCAGTTGATTCTGTGTTCTGCAATGTATGATTTGAATACTTCTTGCTCCAGTGCACCCAATGCCTTCTGGATGTCTTTTGATGCTCTCTTGAAGGCTAGTGCATTATCAGAATATATGTCCAGTGGTATGCCTCTTCTTGCTATAAAACGCCGGAATGCAAGCAAGAAAGCTTCCGCAGTGAGGCCCGTTGAGAGCTCGAGGTGAACTGCTCGAGTGGAGGCGCATGTGAAAAGTACGATGTACGCTTTGCTGCAGCTACCGTCGTCTCTTTTTGCGTACAGCGGCCCCGCGAAGTCGACTCCGGTTACCTCAAACGGCTTTGCCTTCTTGATTCGATCTGTCGGTAGCGGAGCTTGCTCAACAGCAGTTGGCCTCGCATTCAACCGTGAACATACGAGGCAACTTTTTATTACCTTCTTGGTCAGATGCCTAGCACGTATTATCCAGTACCTCTCTCGTAGGTAACACATTGTTCTTGTTACTCCCCCGTGCATAACCTTACAATGAGCGTGCATCACAATTAGCTTGACAAAGTTATGGTCGTTCGGTAATAGGACTGGATGTTTCACATCGAGACTTTCAGTCAACCTCTGCAGTCGTCCTCCGACCCGCAGGATTTTGTTTTCGTCAAAGAAAGGATGATACTCTGCGAGTCTTGCATTAACCTCCGTCGTATTTTTCTCGCGGAGCATAATATCCGTCTGAAACCTTTCGTTTTGTATCTGCCTGATCCAATACTGCTCTGCTTTGTCCAACTCTGCCGCAATTAATCCACCTCGTATTTTGTCATTTCTCTTCTGAGCGTTGTTAGTGAACCTAATGACCCAGGCAGTGATCCTCAGAACATTCTGGTAATTCTCGTAACTTCCGGTGTCGAACAATGATGGAACTTCTTGGTCTTTCTCCAACAGCACATGTGTCTCTTCTTTTACTTCGAGTTGAAGCGTGTCTTCCAAAAACACTGAAGATTCAGGCCATTCTGAAGGTTCTTGACTGAGCCAACTGGGCCCTTTCCACCAAAGAGAGTTAGTACGAAGCTCCTGAACGCCTAGTCCTCTGGTCAAGAGGTCCGCCGGATTGTCTTGACCGGGGCAGTGCCTCCAGTGGTCCGGGGATGTCATGACGCGTATCTCTGCCACCCTGTTTTTTACAAATGGCTTCCATTTTTCAGGGACTCCTCTCACCCAACTGAGGGCAACCGTTGAGTCGGTCCACATAATGTAATCAAGTTCCACGTCATAATATGACTGTTTTATGTATCGTAGGAGTCTGGCTCCAATATTCGCCCCCATCAGCTCCAACCTAGGCAGTGATAAAGGTTTTATCGGTGCCACTCTTGTCTTCGCAACAACTAACATGGTAGCTGTTTTTCCTTGGTCATCGGCTGTTCTAAAGTACGCACAAGATCCGTAGGCTTTCGTGCTTGCATCTACAAAGACGTGTAGCTGTACCTTGTTGGCTCCTGCCAGGATGCCTCGCTTGACATGTCTTGGTATTCTTAACGAGTGCAGTTGAACAAGGTCCGCCGTCCAAGCGTGCCATTCAGTGATCAAATCAGCGGGGAGTTCTTCATCCCAGCTGATCCCCAATGTCCATAGCTTCTGAAATAGCAGCTTAGCTGTTAGGACGAAGGGCGCGATCAATCCAAGAGGATCAAATACTCTTGAGGCTGCCTTGAGGATGAACCGTTTAGTGTCCACATTTGCTGAGAGGAATTCAAGCAAAGCTTCAACTTTGTAAATAAAGCAGTCACCTTCGTGATCCCACATCATTCCAAGTACCTTGGAGATTGGTGAAGGTGAGAGGCTTTTTTCTTCGGTCATAATTTTTGGCTCCTCCTTGTTGAACTGCTCCTGCAGTTGCTCATTGTTCGCAGTCCATTTCCGGAGTGTCATTCCTGCCTGCTTCATGACGTTCCTGGAAGTGTGGTAGAGCCTCACAGCATCCTCAATATCGTCGGCTCCGAGCAGTAGATCATCAACGTAGAAAGATGTTCTGAGTTTCTCTGCTAATTGTGGGTCTTCTTCGCAGACCAACTTCAAGTGATGTACAGTGCTCAACGAAACGAAATGGGCCAGCGGAACGCGTGGCCTCCAGAACTTGCTGCGCCATCTACCGATAAAAGACGGGCTGCCTGGTGACGCGAGTCGCACATGCGCAAAACTGATACGAGCGCTCAGCGGCTGTTCGCACACAGGCGCGCAACCCCCGATAATCTGCGCAGGCCATGATTTTGCGGAGTGACCACGTTTATTTTTCCTCAGAGACACTGTCGTGATGATGTGCATGAGTTTATCTTGCTTCAAATATATAAAAAAGAAAAGATAAAGCTTCATTTTTTATTCCATAAAAGATTGATGAGCCAGCGCGTCCGGCCTTTTGCAGCTATAATATATTAATGCAGATAGTTTTATTTTTTCGTGGTTTTATTCAATTTTAGCGAGCGTCTGACAGTCATTAAAAAGCGTGTGCTGTGTCAACATAGTTTATTTGACATGTTACACAATGCTGCGCCTACCAGAAAAAAATAATATAAGTAACGTGCTTGTTTTATTATCAGCACCTTACTCTAATATTTGCAGAACTCTCCATTGGCTTCACAAATAGCATTCATGCGACGCGGAAGGGATTCATAAAGATTCACCACCAACTCTGGACATTGCCGCAGCCTGTCCCATTCTTCCTTCACAGCATCCCATAGCTGGTCAGTCGTGACGGAGTGAAGTCCTCGCCGCGATAGCTGGATCTTCATGTTTCCCCAGATGTTCTCGATGGGGTTCATGTCAGCCCCTTTTGGGGGCCATGGCATAACCGCCACTCCGCGTTCCTCTAGAAGGTCACGCACACGATTTGACTGATGAACAGGACAAAGGTCATGTTGAAAAAAAAGCATCCGTCAGGGAAAGGTCCCTCAAGAACGTAAGGAATGAGCTCGTGCTCAATGACGTCGCAATACGTTTCGGAGTTAAGCCTCTGGATTCTTACAAGTGGACCAAGTCCTTCCGCTGACAATGCCCCCCAGACGTTAACGGTTTGTCGCCCACTCCTGCCCACACGCTGCAAGTAAGGGGCATCATACCTGAAACATCAAAATCACAAATTATAAGATCCGGCTTGTTAAAAATTGTCGTGTTGCTCAAAAGTAACATACCGTGCACCTCGCGGTCTCCAAACTTGTTGTCCTTGGTGCCAGTGAGTTGAGAAAGAGGACTCGTCGCTGAAAACAACGGTTTTCCAGTCTTGAATCGTCCATGATGTCTTTTCCATGGCAAACCGCAGGCGGATATCTTTTTGTCGAGGAGTTAAAATTGGCTTCTTGCACGCAGCATAGCTCCTAATACCCGCTTCTGCAAGACGGCGTCGCACAAGTTGGTCACTGACATTCAGACCAAGTTCGCCTCGAATGTCACGGGCCGTAATAAAAGGCTGGTCGACTGCAGCCGCGACGATCCATCGATCTTCCTCATCGGTAGTGGACCTTGGGCGGACGTCGTGAGGAGCGTCATGGATGCGGCCGTTGTCGTCTCGAAACGCCGTGAAAATTCGGGCCACTGCGGTTCGGGTCCTTCCTGTCATCCGGGCGACTTCTCGTTGGGGCATTCCCGCGCGGCATAGGGCCACAATTCGCCAGCGTTCGTGAATTGGCACTCGCGACGGCATCTTCACGAATGGATACTGATGGCAGTGAACCGACAATTTATAGAAAAATAAATGTGAAGTGAAATGGCACTGTGCTTTTTATTAAAAGAAAAAAATATTGCCCTTTTGTTCCTTTTCTTTCATATTTGAGACAAGATAAAAGTATGCACAGGGCGTCAAACAGATCGCGATAAAACCACGCGGCGATTAAATAATAAAAAAAGGCTATCACTCTGCAGAGATTACCCATCGGGGGTTGTGCACAGCGTGGGAACAGCCGATGAGCGCTCGTATCAGCTTTGCACACCTCCGACTCGCGTCACCAGGCAGCCCGTCTTTTATCGGTAGATGGCGCAGCAAGTTCTGGAGGCCACGCGTTCCGCTGGCCCATTTCGTTTCGTTGAGCTCTGTACTCTAGCTGTGAAATCTACCGCACATTGCTTCAGCTAATGATCGTGAGAGGGTTGATAAAACCTTTGTGAAACCACACAACTCAAGCCTCTCCCGTCAGCTAAACTGGAAGCAACGTTGCGGCTATATTTCTGAGGGCATTCAGAATGCTGTCGCTTTATTCTCCACTGGTCTCCGAACCTCGGATTTGGAATATGGTGATCAGCTTCGGCATAGCATACTTCTGTTGTTGGTAACCCGGCTATCGCAGCAGCAGCATCTCCCGTTAGACACCGACGAAGGTGAGTGGAACTTATCTGTGGTTGTTAAGGTTGCATTGGTATGGATGGATCCACCAAACGACTCCCAGAATGTGAGCCAGTTTCTTAGCACTCCATCGAAGGAAGATAGCTCCAGCTTCGGAAGCTTTGGCCCACGTGTCGCTGAGCTGTCTTGAATGCCGGCTTGGTATCCGGTGCTCGCCGCCAGAAGCTATTATCCTCTGCGATTGTAGGGCTTCAATCTTGCTCTCCAGCTCGCTGATCACCATGACGGCTTCGTCTTGGTATTCTGCAATGCCGGTGCACTCACTTCCCAGTTCTTGGATTGGAATTAGCGGCTCTATCTCACCGTCAAGTAGTCGGAGCGTCTGCATTGCTGGCAGTGAGTCTGTCCTTGATCGAACGCACTCTTGCTAGGTCGGGGCTGGAATCCCGTAGAATTCGATTGGCGTCGTTCATAATCCTAGTGTTCTGTGGCCGCCCAGTCGACCGCCTAGCCTTCAGCCTTCCATTGACGATTCGTATTTACGAAGCCGTATGGTCGCCTGCCAAGGTTCCGTCGCTGTTCTTTTCCCAGTGGTCTGCCTCCCGCCAAGGAACTGCTGAATTCCGTTGCAGCTGCAGGATTGAAATTCCCTGCGGCGTGTAGCTTGGGCCCTTGTACTGCGGAAAACTCCCGGGTTTCGGCACCATATGTTGAAGAACCAAGAAATACGAAGGCAATTACGCTAGACAAATCGGACGGTGCGACCTTTTCTTTACGTTTCGTTTTTCAACCTGATAAAAAAATACAAGAAACATAAGCTCCCGCCGCTTCTCTTCTTCTTCATCGTCCGGTTGCAACAACAGTAATTTGGCTAATGAACTCAAATTTCTGATTTACCTTTTTTAATGATTAGTTTTAAGGGTCATGTTGCAATTAAATTATTGGCGGCCATTACTATTAGGGGTCCGACCACAAAAAAATTGCAAAAATGCAATTGTTTTTTTAGATATTCATTGAAAAATTTCGAGGTTTCTGGTTAGATCTAATAATTCCGCGCCAAAAGTGCTGCAAACCCTGTTCACAATGAAGCTTGGAATAGTGACGCGATCGTTTCAGTCATGGTTGTCACTCTCGGGCCGCGTGCCCTTGATGAGTGCTACGACAACAGAAGTGACGACGTGACTGAAACAACTACTCCATTGTTCTAAGAGGCATTGTGGGCAGGGCTTGCAGCGCTCTTTTTTTGCGCGTAATTTTTAAATCGGGTTGAATACGTGAAAATTGATAAATTCATATTTCCAGAACTAATAAACTTTTCAACTCATTTTAACTTTTTCTGGCCTCTAATAGCAATTCCCGTCAATACTACAACTGCAGCATGACACCTAAAACGTTAAAAAGATAATTAGCATATTTTATTCAAAGGCCAATATAAAAAAAGCCTTCTGGAGAAAAAAGAAAACAGGTTCCCCGTTTCTTTCTGTTCTCTATTCCATCTCCAACTCTTCTCTCTCCCTCCTCCCCACAGAAGCGGGTATCTGCAGAAAGGATGAAAGTCTTCTTCTTTCTCGAATGAAAAAAAAAAAAGGAATTGAGGGAGAGTTTCTCTCTTTCTGGCTGCTCGTTGGCTTTTAATTAGCTAACTTATCAGGACGATTATCCCCTCATCTTATAACTACAGAACAAAGACGGCAACTGGTCTAGCCCTCATCCCTTTCTAAAAAAATGTCTGAAGTTATAATCAAGCATTTTGTATAGTATACAAGGTGCTTTTGGAAACGCGAGCCAAATTGTTCTTGCAAAACCTATTCGCACAGAAAAAAGGTTGAGGCTGTGTGGACTGTTCCAAATGGCCTATTAAGTAGAATTATTCGCGTTCAGTATAATTGAGTAATTAATTACTTTCTTGTAATTAAATTTGTAATTATAACTTTAAAGGTACGGTGCTCTATTAAAAACTTGATGCGAATCATCCGTTCCAAATATTGCTTAGTTTGGACGCGTTTCTAGGTTTCTCTTCTTATCGAAGCGCAGAAAACGTGATTTTAAGTTTATCGTAAAAACCCGACAATTTATGCTTGATAACACACGAAAAAAAAAACACACACACACACACACACACGCATAATTTCGGCAGAATATTGTGATGTATTTCACTACTGAGACACATATATATTTTTAAACGTACCTCGGCATACAGCCGCAGATACTCCAAAATGTCCACCTGAGATACTATCACGATACATTTGTAGCAGGATACTTTTCAGCCCTGAGGCAAGCTTACTCTGGGGCGCGTGTCCGACGTCTGCAACTGTGGGGAATTTAGTTTTGTGGCGGTTCACCTCATAATATTTAAAATTGATGTCGCTTATCCCGGCGCGCATCCTGGTTATTGTATGTACACAGCCTGGTTTTGACAAGTTCACAATCAATGCTGAATGTAACATGCGCAAATACTGAACGACAACGACGCACCAACGACGCACATGCTAACCTGCTGCTTGGGTGATTAATCAGTCTCTATCACTTGTTCATACATTTTTGTTGTCACGTGATACATTAGCGATTACTACTATAAAAAAAATACTCTGCCGACAGAGTTTGAAGCATAAGGTGTGGCTAGCCACAGTGAGTGTTTTGATGCTACACAGAATGTGACGTTGTAAAGAAGCAGTTTTCCAGGACATCTGCTGTTTCTGAACCACCAATGACATGACCGTGAAGCCAGCATTCTGAAGATCGAGAGTCAAAATAAAAGCCATTTTATTTAAACGATTTTTTCTATTATACAGCAAAACACGTCAGCCGAGAATTTACATCCAGTAACTCTGAACTTTGCGGGCACCGATACAAAATGTAAAAAAACAACATAAAAGATGTGGTTATAAAAATTACTTGCAAAGTTTAAAAAACCAAGTTCGTAACAAGTTTTGTGGGCCGAAACGTGAATCGTTGACTGGACGCTCTCAGCGTGGAATGTTTTCAAGCTGGAGAGCGCGTCTATTATTATTTATATTCAATGTTTATATTCGGTGAATCTCGAGCAATATTTATATTCCCGGTGAATTAGAGGCCATGAAAATACAAAAGTGGAATAGCTAAAACACAATAAAATGTTTGAATTGAGTCTAAGAAATGCACAATAGCATGCACAATAGATCATCAGTAGCTCATGTTCGTAGCTGTGTGCTG
>JAZHYW010046890.1:0-13611 GCA_037355805.1 Ixodes ricinus
TATTGTCATTGTTCATTAGACAGTTTCAGTGGATCGTACGCTAAAGCCTTGCGTAGACGCAATAAAATTGCAGGTCGGGAGTGCGCGTGCGCAGAACGCAATAGAAGCACTAGCGCATTGCGTACGCACGCAACGCTAGGGATTTTGCGTGGCGGGCTAGCGGGCTCTGCGGGACGCTCTCGAGAAATCTGGACCCAACGAGAAGCGCCAGTTTCAAGATGGCGGTTACCTCGACTGGCGCAGCAAGGGCGACGTGGTGTTTTCGAAGTTCCGTAGTACGAAATTGCGTGGTGTTCAGCTCGGCAATTCTTTCCGGGACCTACGACGGTCGAATCAGATCGTCGTGCAGCTGAAGGAGTGCACAGTGCAAATGTTCGCCGACCGGAATGTGCGTCAACGCTGCGATCTGCTCAACGCTAAGTATGTCGCACAGTTCATCGCCGACGGACGAACGGCTCGAAAAGAAATCGCCAAAGTTCTCACTATGCACTGCACATAAGTCATGAATTTCATTCCGCGATAGCATTGTTAAAAGCTGCCGTTTCCACGGGACGACTGACGGAAACTCCGTATCGAATTTGACTACACACTCGAACTCGTAGCCTCTGTGCCCGCAGAAAAGCGCGTTTGACGAGGCACGCTGCGGCTTGGTTTAATTCTGAAATAAAATGATTGGACACGTTTTCATTTTCAATATTTCTTTCCAGAGCATGGTTGCGTTATAAGCATCGCGGAATTCTACGGCTCTAGCAAATTTAACCAAGATCATGCGCAGTGTTCACTCGGAAAACGTAACGCACAACTAAATTCACGGAACAGGTCATTTTTAGCGTACGCTATACTAATGCGTATTGCGTACATAAGAGCCAGCAATGCTATACTAAAACTGTCTATTGTTGTAGTTTGTCGTTGTCGTTAAGCAAAATTACGGTGGAAAGAAAAAAAGTTCGAGGGTTTCCACGTATTTTCGAAAATCAAAAGAATCCATAAAGATCACCACCATTCAGTTTGACATTACGCAATTAACATGGAACACGTTCAAATACGGGATAAAGGCAACTTCAAACCCTAATAGCATAACGAGCTCCTTCTCAACGAGTTGTAACAAAATCGGACTCCGTGAAAGGAAACTGCAAGCTAATCGCCTCGCATTGGCCTAGCCGACTCGAAAATGATACTAAATTTTCAGCTGTTTTTTCTGGACGCCTTTGTTCTACGCTGGTACTCGGAGTTGGGTGATGACCCAAATTCACTGCATGAGAACTCTGATTTGATTTCATCCGACATGATGCTGGACGGAAGCACGGGCAGTGACCGGGTTATGTTTCACAGACAAAGTACCTGAAGGATTACAACTGAAAACGAGCGTGGTAGTTAATGGATACAAACTTGAAAGTATAAAACAGCGAGGACGAGGACGGGAACAGGACATCTTGCATGAAAGATGTCCTGTACCTCTCGTCTCGCTGTGTTAAACTTACAGGTTTAGCACCTGAAAGGAGACGAGTGCAGACGTGTCCAGCATGTCCTCGCCCTTGTCCATGATAGGTCCCTCGATCTCGAAGCCGCAGTCAATGATGGCTCCGGGCGAGGCGGACGTCTCCGTTCTCTCCACCTGTCATCTTCGATGACGGTTTCATATTGGACTCGCACATACCTTCGAGCTTCACAGGACGTTTTCACCTGAAGCGTCCAAAAGTAGATCGGAAGGTCCAGCGCATCCTCTTCTTTTAGGTCTCTTCCGCGCAGAGGGCCATTTCATGCTGGCACTGGATGCTCCACATCAGGTCTACCTTGCCCATAAACAAAACAATTTCTTTCCCGGCGCCTCTGCTCCGGACCTTTTTGCTCGTCCCACCTCGGCTCTTCCATGCCGTTGCGGAGTCCCTTGCTCCTGCTGCAGCCGGTGTCGGTTGGTGGGTCCTTGAAATATAAACCTCCGTTTTTTTTTTGTTTTTTTTTGTTTGTTTGTTTATTTGCATCGAGTGCAGCGTACAAGATACTGGAGGCTTGGGGAAAAAGCTGTCGTAAGGCAGTTTGATAAGGCCACTAGGCCCTCACATTGGCACGTAATGCAGCACTAAAAGAAATATTACCATACAGTTTACAGCATTAACAAAAATAAAAGAAAATAAAGAGAACCAACAATAGACACAGTCAAATTACGTCACAACCACGCAATCGAAGGAGATCTGGAAAGGCATTAACAGCAAAAACAAGATCGGCGTATATGCACAAAAACTCGCAAGGTTTAATAATTACAAAGCATGTTTTACATAAGCAATGTCAATTGGGGTGGAAATAACAGCGCAATGCTTTAAACGTGTTATCTAAAAGCTCGACATTTTCGGCCGCTAATGTATTTAGTAACCTAAAAGTTTGTTTTTCAACGTATGTTGCCCGTAGATTGTTCTATGACCGCTAAGTTTTCAAGGCTCACTATGGCGCGTTGTAAGTTAGCTAGTCCTTGAAAAAAACGATGATTTAGTTTTGACCTCTTGTTTAAATGCTTTAGAAAGCCGATAATCGTCAAGTTTTGGATTTGTAATACATTATATTTTACGAACAACCCACGTATGTGAAAGTAAGACGAAATATTTTCCACAACTCTTAGGAACCGTTTTTGTAAGACATGTATTTTATGTAGATTTCTTTGAGTTGTGGATGCCTAGACTAAATGACAGTAGTTAAGCCTCGATAAAAACAAGCTATTATAAATTAAAAATCATAATATTTCATGGCAGTATATATCGATTACGTTATACAAGTCCAACTATTTGGGACAGCTTAGCGGCTACGGAATTACTATGTGTGTCCCACGACAAAGTTTCTTGAAAACGAAAAAACACAAAATACCTAGTACTTTAAAACTAGAAAGAACTGCAATGGGAGTCGAATTTAGCCCTATTGGCTGATTTAACACGACATTTTTTTTTTACAACGAAATAAGACTGCTTTAGTTTTGTTTATATCCCCTTTTAACCTATTCTGTCACGTCCATTTGTCTATACCATAGAGTTATTACAATAAACGCTAGAGGCTCAGCTGGCGCTAGTGTGCTGTTGCATTTTGAAGCAGACAGCAAGCAGTCAGAAATTGACTTCCGGTAATGCATTTCTATGGGAAAAAGCGAGTGCATTTTCTCTCTGCGCTCGATTATAAGAGCAAATATCGCGAATAATTTGTACGTACCAGGCACATTGGAACATTTCTCAGTCACGCAGACGAAATAATTGGTCAGTTACGGCGTTTTTCTTCCAAATTCATCGCATTAAAAACGGTGCTAAAACGGCTTCGTACGTGTATTTTTGTGCACTGTCGGACACTGTTAGCGCGAACACGGCGTCGACGCTTTCCAACATGGGGGATATACGTGCCAAACGAACGAAGGACATGTGGAAAACCAAGAGAGACGGCAAGAACTACGCAGTAACACTGGATAAGTAACTCCTTGTGCACGCAGACGATCAAAATAAATTGAAAGCCACGTAATATAGTCAGATTTGCAATAAATAAGTACTGCTTCATTCTTTCTGCTCATGAATATGTGCGAAGATGCTTGTTCTGGGTTCAAATCATCACCCGCACGCTCCAAATCTTTGCAAATGGGGGGAGCCAGAGAGCAGGTGCCCGATAAAAACTGCCCGACATAGGAAATAATTAAACGAAACACCTTTCGTAGCTCACGTGCTTTATTTTTGCGTTCGAATGTTTCTTTAACCGATCGTAAAGATGCACGACGGAGTCATTTTCATACAATGACAGGACGGGCATATTAGCAATATATAAGCACCACCGAAATGCTAGCAAACCTTGAACACACTCTACATTCCTTTCGATCGTTAGTTTGCTTAGAATCGTCGCTCGTTTTCACATACCTTCCTTGAAACAGAGGTTTGGGGCTGAAATAGAGCGAAGTTTAACATCGTTCAGTGATAAAGAAAAATGCTGTAACTAAAGCAATTACACTTTCACAATACCAATAAAGGTACATACTATCCGGTACAACCGAAATGACAAAAGTTATTCATGTTATTTTCCGGCGAAGAGACAAAATTCACGCGCGTTTTCCCATAGGAATACACAGGGAGGCTGGAAATGTAGACTGCATGCTGTCTGCTTCAATTTGCAACCGGAAGTCCCGTAGACACTAGCGCCAGCTGAGCCTCTAGCGTTTATTGTAATAACTCTATGGTCTATACCCGTTTTCACCTCAAGAAAAAGCAAGTTTTGCGCATTGTTCATACGTGGCGCGAAGTAGTTCTTACAAGATTTGGTTGTCGGAGAACAAAACGATGCTTTTGGCGTTTGGAACGTGTACGTCTTGAACATATATCTAATCTAAAATTCTCCTACATATATCTTATTTATCAACATAAAGGGGGAAATTAGTAATGTTCCGCGTGGAGCCGGACTTGTGTTACTATGGTTTTTGAGGTGAAAACAGGTATAGCTTTTGGAACGTTAAATTTGCTCTATCGACTATTTCCTTAGATATATTTCCAGTTATCAATATATTCGTATCGTCGGCGTAAATAATCATATTAGGGAATTTTAGGAAACCGTTTTCGGCGCATCCGGTACGAGCTGCGCATGCGCTTCCGTAGAAGACCCCTAACTGCCCAGTTCGTACCGGAAGGCCCATGGTACCGTAATGGGATGTGCAAAAACGATTCCCTAAAACTCCCTATTAATAAATGTGCTGGAACCGTCCCCCAACCTGGGCGACAGCTTCCCCGGGACTTGAGCTTGTCCAACTTTCGATGATGCTCTTTATCGGAAATGCCCAGACCAGGCTGGAGGGCGCTGTTCTTCTGCGGTCTCTTTCTTTTGGGCGAACAACCGGTGTCGGCCTCTCAGTTCTCGATCTGAGGTTCGGTGTTCTACGATAGCGACGAAGTTTCCGAGGGACTCAGCCTCGGATCTCTCCTGCCCTGCCTGGTTGCATTCGTGTCCCCGCTGGATCCCTTGCTTTCAGAACCGCCGCCGGGTAATGAGTCCTTGGGATAGATGACTTCGTTCTTTCCTTTTCCAACCTCGACGGCAGCTGCCGCTGGCTGACGCGCAGTCGTCGAGCTTCTGGTCACGCTCTTCATCTGAAGCGTACGGGTCAGGTTGGAGGACGCTGACCTCGTGCCGCCTCTTTTCGCGTTTATTTGGCTAAGGGGGCTGGCTAGAACACAACAACTTATCCGAAATCCCCTCGGTCAGATCTTCCTTGCCCAGCCTGGGCTTGGTCTTGCAGTTGCACCAGTGTCCAATAAGGGCGGTCCATATCCTGCTCACATTTCCAATCCGCCGTGTTTTCCTGTTCCATGCTGCCTTCTGTGAACCGCATAAACTCTCGTGGCATCGTCACCATGGTGGTCTTGCCAATTTTACCCAGGAATACAGTCGTCGAACGCTTGAGAGGCCTGCTGTTTGACGTGATCGCGGCCACTGCTAACCATCAGCGCTTCAGACTTCGGTCCTCCTTGTACAAAACGGCGTCGGTCAAGTCGTCGGCAAAAATACGATAGACGTTGGTCAAATATGATTTCCTCTCATTAAGCGTCTCTCTTTGACACACCATCTCTACCTCTACCTGACGATATACCTTTTTCATAATCGTCCGCGCTTTTCATACTCAGTCGCGCAACAAATTCCGCGAATTCACGAGGCAACAACGTCAGTAGACGTTGCGACCACATCTTACGGGCGAAGCTCAGCTTCTTGCAGGTCCTCTCAAACTTAGCTGAACACAGACCTACATTCTCGCGAAACTTAAATAACTCCAGCTTATTGTACATCTGAAAACGCTCCACCTCGCTTGCTCTATCTGGAGTACCAACTCTCGTGCTTTGAGTCTCTGGCCGCTGCCTTTCCGTTTCGAGTCTTGATTGACCTAGGAGTGAAGAGGTTGATGCTGCAAAATCCCGTTCTACCTCCGGAGGGATTCAAAACGACGCCAGACACCATTGGGGTGAACCTGCCGCCGCGGTCGAGTGTTCTTGTGCCCGTCGTGACCGATCCAGCCGCCTGCGGGGAAGTTCCTCTGGAAGGCAACGTCCAACCGCTTCTCGGAAGAGGAATACGCGTCGCAAGGGATGTAACAGAGGTGCAGGGTGGACGCACTGTGGTCCTCGTGACGAACTTTCAACAGGAGGCACAGCTGCCTGACGAAAGGTGCCGCTGTAGGCCACGTCGAGGAACTCCGGAACGCCGCCGAAATCGGCGTCATCTCCGATGAACCCTCGCCTTCTCAACCGTGCAGTACAATGAACCCTCAAGGAATCGAAGCACAAAAAATATGTGATAGTGACAATAGAAAAGAAGGCTGCTATAATCGGAAAAGTGGGATCTCGCCGCAGCCAAGCAGAAGTCGTAAGGGCACTCTAGATTTAGGAGCAAACGGTCTCTGATTATATCCGAAACCAAGTGGAGTTAGAAGAGGCTGATGAATATGCGACGGAATCTCGGCAAAACATACTCGGTGTATTTACTGCCTGTAGCCTGTCAGATGCGGCAGGGACGGCAACGCTGGGCACTCTTCGCAACCGTTTTCTCCACTCGTGATTCACTATTGGTGGCGAGTCGACCGTCGAAATTCAGAACCCGTGCCGGACTTTATTTGTGCTTATTACTTTGATATTTTATGTTTACTTAAGGACATCGTCCATCTTTTCACAAATTATTCGATAACAGCAGCATATATATTTCCTAATAGAAAAAACATAAGAACATTTCAAAACATAGTAAAAAAAATGAAGGACGTTTACACTCCCGTGTAACGCCGAAGTAGAGTGCAGCTCTTGAGGAGGAGTAAGGCAAGGTACGGAGAGAAGGGTATGCCTCTCCTCCTCATCCGTACCCTCCCCTCCTCCTCTCCTGCTCCCCTCCCATTTAGCGGGACATTTTCGTAAATTCCCCTCTAAATTTAGCGGAAAACCTTTCTGCTAAATTTAGCGGGGAAATGTTTCTGCTAAATTTAGCGGAAAAACTTTTCCGCTCAATTCAGAGGGGAATTTTTCCACTAAATGTAGCGGGGAAAATTTTGCCGCGGAATTTAGAGTGGAAATTTTCTTTTGCTATACTTAGCGGGAAAATTTTCCCGCTACTTTTAGCGGGGACAGTCTTCCGCTAAATTTAGCGGGAATTTTCTTAGCTAAATTTAGCGGGTAAATTTGTCCGCCAAATTTAGCGGCGAAATTTTCCCGCTAAACTGAGCGGGGAATTTTTTCCACTAAATTTAGCGGGAAATTTTTCCTCTAAATTTTGCGGGGAATTTTTTCCCGCTAAATTTAGCGGAAAATATTTTTTGCTAAATTTAGCAGGGAAAGTTTTTAGCTCAATTTAGCGGGGAACGTTTTCCAGTAAATTTAGCGGGGCAATGTACCCATAATGCAATGCGTGGTGACGTCACGGGTGATATCACTGCCAGAGTGTCGAACCGGAACCGAACCGAACCGAAAACCGGAACAGAACCGTTATTTTTAGTCGAACCGGAACTGAACCGAACCGAAATCTTCGCCGCCATCTTGGAACTGAACCGGAACTGAACCGGAAAAAAACATAACGGTAACCGGTTCAAACCGGTTCACGGTAATTTTTTTATTACAAAGTGAGTGTTTGAGAAGTAAAAATTGGCAGCTGGCATTTCTATGTAGTGATCAAATTGTCATCAATCCAATTGCAATGTATGAGAAATTGTGGGTTTTCGTGGCGCTTTTGTATTGGCACTACGATTAATCTTGTGTCACGTGGTCACGTGACATCATGGTTTCAAGACATGTTGTCAAATAATGTCACGTCCCGGGGCCCCGTGGCGTAGTCGAATTACTCACCGCGTTAAGTCGACCTGAATTCAGAACGTCAATTTCCCCTCTCTTCTCCAACGTTTCGTCTGCTTCTTCCTCCCCGGCCTTCTTTTCCCTCGCCCTACCTTCTTGAGTTGCAACGGAATATAGATGTATTAGCGTTGTTGACACCGTGTCGTCACATATGCCATAACTGAAGCCCATTTATACAGAAAAGTAGCTACATCCTTTGAAGAATGCCGCCTGCTATCTTGGGCCAAACCAGACGGCGCTACTGTCGACGCAAAGGTGTAAAAAAGCAAAACATAAAGATAAAAGGTGTGAGCGTCAGAGGAGGAGGGAGAAGGAATGCCTATGCTGTCGGAGCGCAGTGCATACTATGAGCTTATGTCGCCAATCAAATAACACCGACTGTGCAACGTCACGGCTTTCATCGTCTTTCCTTGAGCCCATCCTTCGAGGCTGGTAGACCATGACAGTGCGCTTTTAGCCTGTGTGTATGTATTTGCGTGTCTTTCAGCCTTTGACTGCACTTTTACTCAAGTATAGGAAGGCCGTATGCTATCTTGGTCCAAACCAGGCGGCGCTACAGTCGACGCACGGGTGTAAAAAAGCAAAACATAAAGATAAAAGGTGTGCGCATCAAAGGAGGAGGGAGAAGATGTCGCTACCTTTTTTATTCAGGGGCATTAGCCATCACGACTTTTCACCGCGAGTCCTACGACACCGTGACGTACTCGGCTGTCATGAGCCTGAGCCGAGTGCTCGGGTTCCTGACAATCAGCATCGCCAAACATTCGTGTTGGCTCGTGTTCAATCAAAAATGAAAATAGCCGAACTCTAATAAAGCCTAAATCTCAACCCATGCTTTGCTCTTTGCCAACCCCAGCGCATGACTATGATGAACACTGGCGGTATACAATTAGCGTCAGATCACATTGCCGCCTGTTCTAATAGCGAGTTGAGGAGGGGAAAGCTGTTTCTTTCATATATTTTTTCTGCGTCTGCCATTTAGCAGAGAGAAAACTAATGGGTGTTTTTGCAAGCTATCAACGTCAGGGATTACCTCTTAGCAGTATTTAATGAAAGTGCAAAAACTGTTGCATGAACTATTTTGCATGTACACATCATTGAGGCGCTCAAACATGTTTTCGTTGTTGCTGAACTGCCTGAGAAAGTTGTCCATGAGAATAGAAGCATTGAAAAGACTAAATATGGCTTATTAATCTGACGAGAAATAGAACTACAAGTGTGTATGGAAGAGATACCTGAAAAGAAAGATTCTAGTGGCCTTTGAGGGACAGCCGAAAGTCGGCAGCCGCTCAAATTCTCGCAGTTTTGTTTAAACCTCACAGTTTTGGGATGTAAAATAAAAGAAATGGAGAATTACTGCTAACAAATGACAGAAATATAATTGTCGAATTGACACCCCCAAACAAAGGAGGGAGTCCCTCAAAAATAAAGAAAGTATTCTCTAAAGGAGCATCGTCAAATGAAAAAAAAAAAGGGGGGGGGGGGTAAAAACCTACTGTGTTGTAAAGGTTCCTCTGCTCCGCATCTTCGGCACAAAGCAGACAGTGTAATCCTGCAAAACTACTTCGTTTGCGATATCACTCCAGCCAGAAAGCGCGTTTTCTGAGTGTCAGACGCTCGCGCTGTTCCTCTCGACGCTGCACCAAGCCAAGAATAATTTTTGTTTCTGAATACATTGGTTGCATTGAGCGCGAACCTTCTGCAGCGTGCATTTGAATTTCTCAACAATTTGAACTCGGGATCTGAATTCTCAGCAAAAATAAATCTCTGACCACTCGCATATAGTGCGATGATGTCACTTGCAAACCATGTGAAACAGTTCAGTTTTCTGTTCAAATGTGATGTCCTCAACACAATACTTCGTTTCACTTTAAGTGAAAGCGTATCAGAAACTAAAAAAGCGAGCTCCGGGCTTTCAGCGTCCAAGCACGCGCGCTCCTGCAGTGCAAGTGTTCGGGACCAAAGGCTCGTGCTTGTGGCGTAATAAAGTGGAGATTATGGCCAGTTGGTTCATTGCAAACAAAAAGCGCCGAAAAAATACAGGGACACGTACGAAGGGAAACAGGACAAGGCGGACTCTCAACTGCAGTTTATTGAAACTTCACACGTTATGTAGCCACAAAAACCCTGTTTACCCTAGGGTGCCTTCATGGACATTGAGGCACCCTGGTTTACCCTATCTGCTCAGCCCGCGTTTCAAAATTTCAAACTCATTCGTAGATAAATAGGGGAACGTGTCACTTAAACATTTCTTCTCCCTGGTCGT
Source organism: Ixodes ricinus (assembly GCA_037355805.1). Lineage (NCBI taxonomy): Eukaryota > Metazoa > Arthropoda > Arachnida > Ixodida > Ixodidae > Ixodes > Ixodes ricinus. The sequence goes on from JAZHYW010046890.1 coordinate 10,096, forward strand.
AATTGCATATGCCTCGTGTAGTTCTCGCGACACTTTATCTTTGTACCTAGCCAAAATCTTAGTGTTTGTTTGTAGCACAGGCTGCATCTGGACTTGAAGGGGCCATGCAAAACGTTCCTGGCCATTTTTTTTAAATTTGCATTGCTTTCGTTTGAATTAGTGGCTGGGATTTTAGCAACACATTAAACATAAAATAAACAAGAAATATATTGTATTTTGAGCATAATAGCTGAAAGAGGTTCAGCATTTTGAGGGCATTTTCTTCTGTTGATGACGTTATTGGTCTGAGCCAACAGAAAACCTGGTTAGACAATTTTATTTACAACAGTGGTGTCATGACTAGAACAAAACCGAACACCGAAAACGCGTTATGTACAGTATATACTGCTCCAAACTACAAGAGCGTGAAACAACCATGAGCCATCTTCCTAAGTGTTGGAAATTAACATCCAGTTATGAAGATGTGAGTGCCCCACCAATTTACGGGTGCTCCAAGCAAATGTATGAGTGAGAGTCAAGTGCTTGAAAGGATCAGAAGGGGTAACTTGCGCCTGTTTAGCCAGTTCTACCTCTAGAATTCTATGTCATCATTATCCGACGTTCTATCCCAATGTCGTCACTGAACGCTCATGTTTGATAATGAGAGGCACGCCGTTCGAAGCAGCATTTGGTTTTCTTCGTCCTTTGCAATGCCCCTTTAAGCTGAAACAAAGCATAGCAAAAGGGGATGTCCAAATTATAAAGTTGTGCAGTACATATAGCAGTGTCGCGATGATATGCTGCAGCCTCATAAAATGTTAGAGCGCGCATGACTGATAAAGCACGGAGTTGTAAAATCAGGCCACAAAACAAGCGCCCGTAAAACCAAATATCACTTTAGCCTTCCGAAACAGTATTCTGCGAAGTTTCGAGCTCGTGCAGTCCGATGTTCTAATGTGATTTAAATTAGAAATATATCGTCTGTTCCTTGCGATATTTATGTGTAATTAGGAACATCATTACACGCATCTCTACTAGAGAAATACGTTTACGTTTAAAACATGCATCCCTATATAGTTCTTTTTGCAGTAAGGCGTCATGTATATATGGCATTATTTAGAAGAATATAATTTATTATCTCTCTCTCTCTCTCTCTCTCGGCACATTTCGTGCATTTGCCTTCAGATTTATAACGTGAGAACACAGTTCTTTTTGGCATACCCCGCGACCTGGTGTTTCACACTGTCAAACAGCGAACAAATAAGCACGTTCCGCAGACTCAACAGATTGCGTATTTTCGAGTATCGTCCTCCCGTGTCGGTCTGAAGCGGTTATGTGAACTTCATACAGTCAAATTGATTGATGACAATAACAAATTTTTCTTACTACCTGAAGACTTGACAAGATAAATAAAGGGCCTATCACCATAAAGTTCTTCCCAGGCGATTTGTATCCACGAGAGGCACGTGTCTAAGTAACTTGGGAAAAACTTTTTTTTTTGAAGCTAATGTAAATAATTTGTGTTCCTGACGCATATTTAACTTCTCAAACATATAGAAGTCTGTTGCTTCCTTTATTTGATGAACAACAATTTTATGTGTCTGTAGGCTGGATGAAAACAAAGTACATACACAGTGGCGCGTGGCAGAACTATGACGATTGCGCACGCGGACCGTCAGAAAGTGACCAATTAAGTAGCTGTAATGTCGAGTAAACTATGAAGTACCACTTTGTTGTATTTAACAATAAATCACCAATTAGCAAGGGTGATGCTTATTTACAAATTGAATTGACCGGCATCTTGTCAAGAACAAGCATCAAACGCCAAGCTATGCCGAAAAGGTGCACTTTATTGCGCTCTATTTTAGGTCATATCTGAACTGAATACGAAGGTCACTCTTTTCTGCATTATTATTCGCCTGTATCACGGCGCTCAGTGTAAACAATATTGGTCAGGAAAGCAAGTGTTCTGCTTGCCGCTCAGAGTTTCTATAAAAGGTAGACTGAAAGGGTTTGTCCTAAAACTTTCTTAACATTTTGAAAATAATATTGCTTTAGGCTCAGTTGCACCGTCATCATATATATTGTGAAAAGTATTTTATAAACTAGATTTCAGAATATATATGGCAAGAGCGTGCCCATTTCATGATTGTATGCACTAATTATTTTCTAAGTACAAGAGCACAGCAGGACTCTACTTTTAATATTTCGACGCAAAGGTCTACTAATCACATGCATTTTAAACGACCCACCAGACTGATAACCTTTAGATTCAGGTAAAATATGTGCGAATGAGGTAAAAAGAAATAGATGTTGAGTTATATATGTTAATCTAGCTTTTCATTTACTGTTTCATCGAAATTAAACAACACAATTTATTTTAGGTACATGAAAAAAAAGAGGATTCAACAAATGATAAAAAAATATATAGTTACTCGTTTCACTCTTGAAAAAGTGCCTATTGCCAAAAGAACGCGGAAAATATATTCTCAGTATAGCGGCTCAAACCGGTTCGAACCGGTTCAAACCGGTTCGAACCGTTATTTTTCGCTCCCCGGAACTGAACCGGAGTTGAACAGAAATCCGTAGAACCCGAACCGGAACCGAACCGATAAAAATTTCGGTTCGACACTCTGATCACTGGTGACCCTCCTGACGTCTTCATAGAAAATGTCCCATAATGCACCGCGCGGTTACGCCGACGGCGACGGCGACGCCGCTCAAGCCGGGAACGGACGCCTAAGAGCTGCGCTCTAAAACGTGATAAAATAACATGTTTATTGGATCTTCAATTTTCATATTACTTTGCAGTAAAAACCCTTTTGGGATTCAATAAAATTGTGGTTATTGAAAGCCTAAATATTTTGCCTATTGTGACCTATTCCATTAGGTTATTGTAACCCCATACGATAGGCTTATTGTATTGATTTTGTAACTTTGATAACATTGCACTCGCTTTTTAATTTAAAGAATTATTATTTAAGGAATTATTTCAAGGAATACTTATTTAAATTAATTGTATTTGTGACGTCGGTGCAAGAGAATCGTAAAATCCTGTAATGTGCGTTGTTTTAAGGCATCCCTTTGAACTGCTCTTGAGACGCGTCCACGAAAGTGTCCGCTCCAATGCGCCAAAAATCACAGCTGTTTTGGTCACCCTCGGGTGCACCCTCGGGTTGTGGTATTGGTCATTGTTGGGCGCTTGTCCCTCCACACTTCTGGCTTCACGCCTGGTGGCGCCATGTCACGTCCAGAAGGTTCAAACCTCCATAGGTCTAGGTCACTGTGCAGTTAGATAGTCGACAGAAGCCGTAGCAGAGAGAAGATGAGATGCAGCGACGACAGCGACCCTTGGATGCGCTCGCCCTTTTTGCCAGCATTTTAGAGCGCTAAATTTAGCGGGAAACTCTCCCCGCTACATTTGGCGGGAAAAATTCTCTTCTAAATTTAGCGAAAAAATCCCCGCTAAATTTAGCGGGAAATTTAGCGGAAACTTCCCGCTGAGTGGGAGGGGAGCAGGATAGAAGGACGGGATGG
>JAZHYW010046893.1:0-49424 GCA_037355805.1 Ixodes ricinus
TTTTGTTATTAATGCAGAAACGCAGTTCATTTTTTTCTAAATGTAGCAAAATTGAACGGCAATAGAAAAAACAAACTTTTTTAAAACACTTTTCTTAACCATTTGTAGTCACTTGAACTAACATGTGATGGCAAAACATGAAGTAACATATGACCTCCTTTTTTTCTGTTTTTTGTTCACCTTTCAAGAATACAGATGGCGCGCAAAAAGTCTCCGAATCTCCAAACACAGCTAGGTGACTTGTGCGCGACTGAAAAAATCCGTCGAACCGCGGGGACCTCTCCATTTCGAGTGGAGCGCTCTACCAACCGAGCTAACCAGGAGTTAAACGTCAGTAGAGCAAACGGGTTTTATCAGCTTCCACCGAGGCTAACACCAACAAGGGTGAACGGCTTGCATTTTTAATGTTATGATGATAATGCAATTAAATGCAAAGGTGCATTTAATTGCATTATCATCACCAGGACCAGGCGAATTTTTTTTCGGTCGCGCACCAGTCACCTAGCTGTGTTTGGAGATTAGTCCCACTTTTCCCCCTTCTCCAGGGATTATTTTTGTCCAGCCTGTTTGCACCTTGGACGCCATCTTGTTTCAAGATGGCGTCCAAGAAGGGTGTGTGGAAGCTGCTCCGAAAAAATTGTCGCTATGCAGCAGTTCCTAATGTGCTCTGGTGGCTGCAAGCTCAATTTTCATTTGTGGCTGTATGAAAGGAATACTTCAACGAAATTTGAAATATACCCGCCGTGTTCAGGAATAGGTTGAATATGATCCACAATATCCGTAAATGACAATCGCACGTCTGTATTCTGAGTTGATGGCTGTAGTTATCGTTATAAACGGCCCACTCTGGCAAGCGCTCGGAGAGCAGCCAGCGGAGAGCACGTCACATCCGGCGCAATCATGACGTAGTTCTGTCTCGGGATGAGCAAAGCTGCGGCGAGGCTGACGTCGTCAGGATGCCCTAGCCGTTCCAGCCACTGAAGCGGTCGAAGCACGCCAACGATCGGGCCACCGCATCTAATTTTGAGTGACGGGATAATCTTCTATATAGTCTTGTAGAAAGAGAATAGCGACGCCTGGGACACACAAAAGGGTTAGGCACGTATGGCGATACGGTTTGTGAATTAACCAACGCAGCCAAAGCCACGCGCGCTACGTATATGACCTGGAATCCGCATGGGAACGCCTGAATATCAAGCTGGATGTGCTAACCGCCGAAATGAAGTGCCGACGAGCAGATAACAACCATCTGCGTTCCGAAGTTTGTGACTTGCGCAAGCAACTGGCCCAGCGAATGTCGGGTTCAAAACAGCAGAATCGGAGCTACTCGGCGGCCGCATCATTGCGACAAAATTATGATGTACGACAGACGGCAGCAAGTGCGAGCACGGTGGCCCGAGCTTCTGTCAATGCAAGAACTGGTCCCGTGTCGACGGTACCACACAACGGAAACAAAGACAACCACATGTCTAAAGACCGTGCCGCACGAAGCGCCAGCGAGCTTCAAGGGGTGAGGGTTCAAGTACGACCATGGACGATGGATTTACTTTGGCGGGCCCTCGAAGACGACAAAAGCCATCGGTTGGAACATCGAAATCATCAAAGGTTACCATTGTACCTCGTCTGCCGGTTCAGAAAGCCCTATTTGTATTCCGATTCGAACCCCAAAACAACGGTAATGGATGTTACTTTCTTGTCGAACCTTTCCTGTGTGGAAAATCTGTGTGCTGCACGCAGTGTTGTAGGCGTTACCGAAAAAACGTAACTAAATACGTTACTCGTTACTTGCAAATAAAAGTAACGCGTTACCGACCTACGTTACCTCAAAATAAAAGGAACGCGTTACTGTTACCGTTACTGATAAGAAGTAACGCACGTTACTGTTGCGTTACTTTTTATTCACGATCTAAAACATTTGTTGTTTCGACGTTTGATATGTGCGTACGCGCCATAGCTAAAATTACGTCCATGCGGAAACTTAATTACGCTCTCTTCTTAGGGTTTCACCCGAATAGGTTACAAGAAAAACGCGGAAGTATATATGAAGCTGATTTATAACATGTTGGCACGGAACTTAACAGAAGAACCGGCCTCCTCATTAGCACAGAAATTGAGACCAGCCGAGATTGAAACTTTGAATATATTTTATTCACAACATGTCGAAGCATCGTGACAGTTGCTGTGAACATGTTCCTCCGTTACCCGAAGCACACTCCGGTGTTGTACTTTTAGCAACAGCTGAATTTCGAAGTTGGCATCTGACATTCTACCCTCGCTTCTGGCAAACACTTCCGCGCCTACGCTAAATAGGCGTTCAACGGATGCGTGCCTCGATGGTGCTGCCGTGTTTATTCCGAGAAACAGCTTATGCATCAGAGGGAAGCTGCTTTTTAGGCTCCGTCAGTGCGGTAAGCCAGGCGGCACCAGAAAGTACCTACGAAAGCTCATCATCCCCGGACGTGGACGTGCATTCATTTCCAAACGGGCTTCCAAAGAAATCTTCTTCTGCTGCGTTCGCTTTAAGTGGGGAAGCGGGGCTCTCGACAAGCCGCGAAGAGACTTCATCCGAACCCCACGACAGCTTGAATCTCGGGAGCAGTGTTTTTGACTAAGGAACTTATGGCTGGGCACTTCAAAACACACACTACATAAAAAAAATTAAAACTTAATTTTTTTAAGTTTTAGGAAGTAAAGCAACGTAACGGTAATTCCGTTACGACGTTACTCAAAATAAGTAACGTAAGTATGTTACCCGTTTGGCTTCTTTGGAAAAGGGACGAGTAACGTTACTATCGGCATACCGTAAAAGTAATCGCTAAGTTACCAGTAACGCCGTTACTTGTAACGCGTTACCGCCAACACTGGCTGCACGAAGATGAAAACAAGATTCCCGTTTTACTGGTCTTTTCACGTCTCTGTATCCGAAGACCTATTTGAAGCGATTAATAACCCAGACGTGTGGCCGGAGGCATGCATATTCTACCAGTTTTTTGGGAAACTAGACTTAAAGCATGAATGTATTACCAGTCTTATCTCTAAGAATTAAGACGCGATATGTTTAACTGAAATCCTTGCTTAGGAGAGATTTCAAGCGCAAGTTATTTTCCCTTTTTTAATTACGTGTATCTTAAATATCGAGATTAGTGCCACGGGACAGAAGTTTGGTGGTGGTGTATTAATCGGGCGCAGGGTCGCTCAACTCGATCAGAAGGCGGGGTTCGGAGTCCTACGCGGAATGTGTGTGGGTTGAGCAAGTATCCGGTGACGGTTTTAATTACCTTAATCGGAATTACTATTACCCCCGTTGTCAGATCCCATTGTGTTTGCTAAGCATCTAAAAGTACTTCAAGAGCAAGTTGATTTTTTCAAAGTTCAAGGTTCATATAAATGGGGATTTTAACCTTCCTACCGTGGTTTGGTCATCTGGTTTAGTGACTGGCGTGAGCAGTCAGACGTACAGTGTCCCGATTACTTAACTTTATTCATTTTACCGGGTCTTGTCAGCACAATAGCTTGAAAAATAGTACCGGAATGCTCTCTATCTTTTTCTTTCAAACTGTGCCATTGAAGATGTATTGTCAGCTAGTGATCCCCTTGTGCGACCTGACGTTTTTTACTCCACCTTTCGTCGTGGCTTTTAGAGCGCAGCTCTTAGGCGCCCGTTTCCGGGTTGAGCGGCGTCGGTGTCGGCGTCGGCGTAACCGCGCGTTGCATTATGGGACGTTTCCCATAATGACGTCACGCACATGACGTCACGTGCGACGTCACGAGGGTAGAATTTTCCCGCTAAATATGGCGGGAAAATTTTTCGCTAAATTTGGCGGGAAGCTAAATTTAGCATGAAAATTTACCCGCTTAATTTGGCGAAAAAAATGTTCCGCTAAATCTAGCGGGAAAATTTCCCGCTTAAATTTTTCTGCTAAATTTAGCGGGAAATCTTTTCGCTAAATTTAGAGGGAAAATTTCCGCTAAATTTTGCGGAAACTTTTTTTCCGCTAAATTTAACGAAAAATTTTCCCGCCATATTTATCGGGAACATTTTCCCACTATATTTAGCGGGGAAATCGACATCACGTAACCTTAAACCAATTCAGTTTCCCCACTAAGTTTAGCGGGAATATTTCCCCGCTAAACTTCAGCGAAGAAAGTTAGCGAAAATTTCCCGCTAAATGGGAGGGAAGCCGGCGAGGAGGAGGGAGGAGGCAGGAGGGGCTACACCCCCTCCTCCTCCTCAAGAACTGCGCTCTAATTTTGCATTAGAGATTTGTAAACGTCTTTAATTTTTTTGTTTATCTGGAAGGTCGTGGGTACGACATTTCAGCATTTGCGATTATAGCACTGGTGATTATCTGGAGCTGTAGAAGTTTCTTCAAAATTATGATTGGTCGACGGTTCTGAGTCATGACTGTGTAGATTCCGCGACTGAATCGTTAACAAAGATAGTAAGGAAAACAATCGATTTGTTTATTCCTAAGCGCTGTCTCTAAACCGTCTGAAGCATATCCCTTTTGGTTCTCGAAGGAATGAAAACATTATATGCTCAAGAAAAGTCATTTTCACAAATATTTAAAATAGAAGTGGCGTTGAACTATGGTATATGAAATTCAGTGTTCACCGAGCGCTTGTTAAAAGTTCTATAAGCATGATAAATCTGTTTCTGAAAGAGGACTAGAAAGCACCCTGTGCCGCGAACACGATGAATTCTGGCAATTTGTAAGGCATCATACAAAAGAGTCAACTAGGATCACATTTGCTACGCTACTGACACAAAGTATGTAACTTGTCCCGAAAAGGTAGCCAATATATTTCGAAACTACTTTAGCGATTGTTATTCTTCGACGTTCCCTCAGAACACGAATTCTGTCGGTAGCGTTGCTTGTAATGACACTTTGTCAATCAACCAAGTTAATACCGACGAAATCTTAAGGGCAGTACAAAAATGAAATCCAAAGCGATTCGTTGGTGCAGATTTAATACCTAGTTTTATTGTTAAGGGCTGTGCTGATAATATTCTGCCCCTTTACTGAAACATGCATTTAATATTTCGCTTAAAACATGTGTTTTCCCAAGTCTATGGAAAGTATCTTGTTGTACCAATACACAAAGCTGACGCGTCAGGTCGAACTGCCGCCCTGTATCGTTACTTTGTACTTTTTCAAAGGTTTTGGAATACTGATCTGTACACCCGTCGTTTATTTTTACTCTTTCGTGAAACTGAGCACCGTTCAACATGGATTTGTAAGAGATCGTTCGGTAGAGACAAAACCTTTGTTCTCTACTCAATTACACTGTGCCGTTTGTTGTTGCGCGAGGGCAAGTCGATATTGTTTATTTTGATTTATCGAAGGCCTTTGATAAGGTAAACCACTTTTGCTTCTAGATAAACTTTCTTTATATGGTGTGTCTTTTATTGTGGTTCAGTAGTTATCTGTATGATCGTCAGTAGTAACGTACGTGTCTTGAATAGCTTATCAGACGTTTTTGTACAACTTCGGGTGTACCTCAAGGGTTAAACCTGGGGCTGCTTCTTTCTCTTGTATTTATGAGTCATATTGATTTATTTATTTATTTTTATTTATACAGTACCTACATCGCCCGGGGAATTACGGTAGGGGGTTTAAATACATAAAAATGGTTGCATCACACTTGTTAAACACAAGTTGAAACATAGTGCTTGAGAGCACCAATACACAAAAAATGCAAACAAAGAAAAAACAAAAAAAATTCAAAGATACTGTGTCAAGAAAAAGTAAGGAATGCGCAGTTGCTCTTTTTTGCAGACGATATCAAGCTTCCTATTTAAGAACCCAGTAGACGATTGATTGTGCGCTCTTACAAGATGACGTTGGCCGCATCTCAAGGTGGTGTTCTGATAACTTATTAGTAGCGTTGGACGAAATACTCGATAAAAGTATTTAAGTTACTGGATACCTGCTTCCTAAAGTATTTAAAATACTACTCAAGTTACTTTCACTGTAAAGTATCTTGAGTAGAGTACAAATACTAAGAAATGTAATTCATTCTTTGAGGATTTGATGCTATGTTGACGTCATGACAAAAATATACAGTTGCGCAAACTGGTACAGAATAGTTTTATTACACCAACACAAAACGGAAACAACAAAAAAAAACAAACATAGTAGGCCTATTTTTACCCAGTCCAAACATAAAGGAGCAGAATATCAATGACCATGTTACAAAACATTTCTGGGACAAAAAAAAAAAAGAAGGGTCGTCTTTAGCTATTCAACTGTACATGACCTATAAGGCGCGCTTTGGGGGCCTATCAAAATGGCTGTAATCTGGATGATTGTCGTAGAACAGCAGTAAGAGGCGGAGTCTGCGACACGTAATTAATTCTAGTTTTGCTTTATACGAGCAGCCTCCTTTATTTTTTTCCCGCCAGGAAGGGTACTTGAGGCAATCACCTTGTGAAGCTGATCATCCAGGAGCTAGGGAGGATTAATATTCCCATATAAGGAATATGAATCCTGCGGCAATTCATATTCCCTATATGGGAGTTCAATATAAACCAACAAAAGGCAACAGATAGGGACAGAATACAAACGACAGGGACAAGGCGCCTTGTCCCTGTCGTTTGTGTTATTTCTTTGTCCCTGTCTGCCTGCGCTTTAAACCCAGGATACCTGGGCCATGGACCAACTAGCCCAAACCAAAGTTTTAATGTTGGGATACGGATGAGTGAATGGATAACGAAGAGACCATAATAGCCACGGCAGTGGTCGCACCTTCTTCAAGTAGGTCAGCATCCAGAAAGGCACCGCAATGTTGGAAGACGCTTTGTTTGCATTTCGAGAGGTCATCCTGCTCATAGTTCGTTTCCTGTCCCGTTCTCTGCTTATCAATGTTCGCAATGTTCGCTTACAGGCAGTGTTCGCGAGAGCAACAAGCGCTGGATCTGACAACAAAAAGCAAAGAAACAAAAGCAGTCCTCAACGTTTTGCCCTAGCGGAATCAAATAAGTACAAGCAAAAAAAAAAAGTGTATTTTTTTGTGTTTTCACTTCTCATTTTCTTCTATTTGTTATTTTCTTGGCACTGGAGTTCGGCATTCGTTCTGCGCTGCAGCCCCAGTGTGGCAATCTTTATTTCCCCTAAAACCACGCCTTTTTTGTTCGAGAATTTTCAAGGGGAACCTCCTACGGAAAAAAGGCGCCTTTGGGGAAAGGCGAGGGGGAAATCCATCATTTTACAAACTTTGGTGCGAAATAGGCAGTCACAGTCGGCACAAAAAGCGACATGTTTTCACGAGCTCGATCCAAGTCATCGGAGCTTATCGGAGCTAGCAACAAGATTTGGTCGCTCCGCGAGTACGTTCCAGTGGCGTGGGCAGGGGCTCGTGCCACGCCCACGCCACTTCGTACCCAAAAACTCGGAAAATGGCAGGAATGTCAAAAATGTATTTGAGATAATGAGTGCAGGGAAACTCAGAAATGTAATTAAAAAAACATCACCATCAAATACTACTCGATCAAAAGTATTTGGGGGATACCAAGATAACTTTAAAAATGGTTGAAATGCAGTATCTTGAGTAGAGTATTTGAGATAGGCAGAAGTCTGCAGTCATTAGTGTTAAATCAAGATAAGGCAAAACTTGCCGATTGTGTAGAAAACGTGAGATCACTCTCTCTCGTCTGGTATCTACTTGGCTATACTTCAATTGAACGTGTTCAGAAAATCCGTGACCTAGGTGTTTATTTCGACAGGTGCACCTTTCTTTTTCATACCACGTAGCCCAAATCGTTACCTTCCTGCTTCTCGAATGTTGCGGAATCATATCACGTCTGACGCGTGACATTTTTAATCCTCTGCGTGTCCTTCGCTTGTTTTGTTCTCGGTCTGTGTTAGGCTCGAGTTTTGTTATGCCGTATGGAATTCGCTGACGGTAACTGATGCAGCAAGGATCGAAAAAGTTCAGAAACGATTTATTCGCATTATGCATGATAAATATTTTTTTAATTATAAATACATCCTTAAAAACTTTCTTTAGCGATTTGTCAAAAAAAAACTGCTCGATCTTCTTATTATTTTTTTTTTTACATAAAGTGGTTTATGGACGTATATACTAATTTGTCGTCATTATAACAATTTCATGTGCCGGCTCGTGCATCTAGATGTTCACGCATGTTTTACCCATGTATTGAAGCAAAATTGTTACTATTAATAACTATGCAGAACTGTTTCAATAACGTATCTCATCGTATATTCAGATTTGTCTGTTTTTAAAAGTTGCATCTTTCTGGCTCTTAATCTGCTTGGCATTCTCGTCGAATATGGGTATTAATTTGGATCTGTGTTTTGATTTTGATTTATGTGCCACCATAAATTCTGACCGGCTGGTTGTTCTGGGACATCAAAGAAATAAAGAATTATTATTATTATTATTTTTTATTTTATATTTTTTATTTTTTATATTTTATTTTTTTAATGAATAGCGTACATAGTGTGTACGTGCTATGAAAAACTATTATCCACAGACTAATCAATCGCACGTTCCTCTTTGCAGCCGATTGTGTTGTACTTCATTTCGGATAGTTTTGTGAAACAAGTTTGTGTGTGAGTGCGTGTGTTTTGTGACTCATCTAAGACAAGCCTACTCTTCCTGACATTCTCTCTAAGGCGACTGACATTTCGGTGACTTCTTATATTTTCTCTTCCTTTTATTTTACAATGGTGGAATTGATCCCACAAGCTCTGTGGCTTTGATCAGTTCCGGAACTGAAATGGCATATTTGCACCACGGAATAAAATTATTATTATTATTATTATTATTATTATTATTATTATTATTATTATTATTATTATTATTATTATTATTATTATTATTATTATTATTATTACTTATTATTATTATTATTATTATTATTATTATTATTATTATTATTATTATTATTATTATTATTATTATTATTATTATTATTATCATTATGCATTACGATTAGCGCTACCTAGCGCACTCGCGACCAGTCATCAGCTCCCCCCGCCATGCGCCATTCCCCGTAAAGGTGGTTCCCGCCCGAGGGACTATGTTCCCGGCAAAGTGGGTGTCGTAGATCTAAAATATGATCACGTGCTGCAAGTCCAGTACGAATACTTCGCACAACGTCTTCGGCAAAGACCGAACACTCACCTGGATGGCCCAGTTCGCTGCTTGAGTGACGCAAACATGGTGTGTGTATGTTTATACAACCAGAAGTTAGCCTGCAGCCTCAGTAGACGCTGGTGTCTCAGCTGTAAATGAGTCTCTCAGCATGAAGGGATCATCAACCGGTAAGAGAAATTAATAGCAATGTAATATTGTTTACTTTATGTGCCCCAAAAGCAACCACGCGGGTCTTCACATTGGCGCACACAAGATAAAAAAAGAAAACACGCACAGCATCAAATGTACAAGTTAACGTGACAACAAATAGGTGGCGCACTTCACCCAAAACGTAATACAATTTCAACTTTCATCTAGACTTGCCAAGTTCGGGCGAAAAACTGAGAGATCCGTGAAAATGTCCAAGCTAGAGGATGCGATTCTATTAAATGAAATTTAATAGAATCGCGAGTGTTAATAGTGGCGAGAGTTTAGACATGGACTGAGCGTAAAAAAAAAAAACAGTAACATTTCTGGTAACGCGACAAGGAACATGAAAAGCGACAGAACTCAGAAGTAGGTTAGTATCAGTCCAACCATTTACCACCCTGCGCAAAAAAATCAGATCACGCTCGAATCTTCTATTTCACAAAGACCTAAGTAACATAAGAAGAAATTCATAATCATAATAAAAGCGACGCTGAAAATGTCCGTCATATAAAATGCGTATCATTCTTTTTTGCACTGATTCAATGCTTAAAGACTGTGTACGTGTTGAACAATTCCCAACCACAGAGGCAAATTCGAGCCGTGAACGAACTAAAGCACAAAATAAACGAATCATACAAGCAGGGCGTCTGAAATATTGAGTTATACGATGATATAATGCCAAGAGTTTTCATCGCACGGCCAACAATAAAAGAAACATGAGCATTAAATATCTAACCGGTTGATGATCCCTTCATGCTAAGAAACTCAAACGAAGTGATAGATTTTTTTAACCAACTGCAATGGTAGGCACTTCAAGGCCTTCTCAGTAGACATCAAGGACCTCTACTACTTCCTTACCTCAGAAGAAACTTTCGAAGTGTGTGGAAAACTTGCTCGACATCTTCATCTCACTTTGGTGTTTCGTTTCCTCGAATACCCATGGCTTGATCATCTCACTCTGCGTAGAAAGGGTGGCTCGGTTTCTAAACAACCTTACATTCCCTAGCTATAAACATCCATGTTCTTCTATTTATCAGTCAGGTTTTGAGGTGGCCACGGCAGGAAATCATCCATATCGTAAACTGTCTGTCTCTGGCAAAAGCATTCTGCGATTGGTTGACATCGCGTTTCATTTTCTGGCGTAGCAAGTCGTCCAAAGCAGGGTGCACCCAAAGCGCTCAACAGTCGTCCTGTTTGCCTCTTCAGTCTTAGTCTTTCTGTGCGCTGTTGTCAGTTTTCCAAATATGTACCCTCGCAAGTAGCCGACTTCCGAGGGTAACGTCTGTGAGCTCCGTGGCGTCCTGATCCGTGCGGTACAAAGAGAGCGAGCAAGTTTGTTTTAAGTGTTTATGCAGCATAAGGTCGATCCATACCTTTTAAGTGTGCCGGTACGGGTCCACGCTGTAGATGAGACATTTCGCCATTTCGATGAGACATACATAGTTACGTGCTTTAACCTCTCTTTTCTCGGTGTCAAATTTAGACTGCGGGGTGAGGGAAAAGAAGGCCGGGCGCAAGACAGCGGACGCGATGCTGGAGGCTTCAGCGTTCCGTCTGCTTCCTCCTCCCCACCCCTCCTTTCTCTTGCCCCAACTTCTTAGTAGCATGCAACGTTACTAGAACCCTCAGTTGGGAAACTCACCGTTGAAACCTGGGCCGCTGGCGTCCACCGAGACCGAGCTAAATACGACAACAGCGCCACCCTTTATCATTTGTCTTTACTGTGGTCACCTTGAGCTTTTAGAAAGCATGTTTTTGCGTAAAAACCAACGGAGAAAACTCTTTTTGTAGTAACTTTTATTGGAGTTTAGTACAAAATGAAGGGCGCGTGAGGTTTTCTAAAATCTTTAGTTTGCAAGGTTTTGCAGCACAATTAATATTGTTTTTTATACAACCATGCCTCAGCGGTGATCTCAGATAGCGCGTCCCGACCTAGGTGCATCGTACATCGGGATCGGTAGTAATTCGCGGCGCGTCCGCTTGGGAGACGGAGGTGGCACCCCTGAAAGCCTTCGACCGTATCTGTTTCGGCGCCAAAATGGCCGATTAAAGCCAAATAGAAATCACGTGCGGTTCCTCGAGTGGCCGCTGCGGGAGAAATGGCGGCGTTGTGATCGCCATTAGCTCGGTTCTCGAGTACGGATCAGCGCCACTTTTTCAGAGCAGTCTCTATGGCAGTTTCCCAACTGAGTGGTTCTAGTAACGTTGGTAGCATGTTACTGGCTGCTATCTCTGAGGAGGAGCACATGCGTCGCTGCAGTTTCAGTGCACTGATTGGTTGATCTGTCTTTGCAGTGACGTCCCGGTGAGGAGAGCCATTTTGTCAAGCCGAGTATGAGTGCACAAAACAAATTATAAACGATGTATAGAAAAAGAAACTGAAAATGACGTTAAAGCTATTATCAGCCAGTACTCAACCGTTCACATGGTGACTAGGCAAAAAATTATTCTCACCGTGACGTCACTTTGACAGGCTGCCAGAAGGAGCCAAAGCAAACTTCTCGGCAGTAAGAGTGAGGTATCATGTTAGCAATTATACACAGAACCTCAAATGCTGCTGTCTTGCGTATGCAGTAAGCGATACTTCGAATTGTCTCACACAAACTGCCACACGCAAATAATTACAAGGATTATCTGCAAGGAACAGTTCCACCTCTCGTCACAGCCACGCCTGCGAAAGCGCAGAAATCAGCAATGGCCGAACTGTCAACCATAGTTTCTAACTCAAATGTCGGTGCACCGAGAGCACCACGCAACATAAAACACGCGGCCGAGTCGGCGCTAACCCCTTTTACACTAAAGACAGGAATTGAGAACGTGAAGCCACTTCGCACACTAACAGAAATCGTGAAAACAGCGGTGATCACCTCTTTTTCCTTAACAAATAGCCACTCTGACAGCAAGCAAAGAGCGACCTGAGAAATTGAAGAGCTAAACATATGCTCCTCGTGTCGATTCGGTGCATACCGTCCTGTGGTAATTTTAGGGCTCTTGAACACGAAGCACTAAAAGACTGTATGAAACAAAAAAGAAAAAAAGCATGATGAAGTGCTTCTATATTCACACAATTGGATCCGAATTACTTCAGTGGGCTATATGATTATTCCAGTCTTGGGCAGTAACTATATAGTTACTGCCCAAGACGTTACTAGGTAACTATAGTTACTAGTAACGCGTTAACGGCACTAGTTACATTTTTCAGTTACCTCTATACTGTAACTCGTTACTGCTTAGTGAAAATAACTTGAAACTGTAAGAGGGTTACTATTTGTCGAAAGTAACTGTAAAGAGTATCGTCGTTACAGTTACTCCTCAGATTTATGTGCAACAATATTGCAAACACGATCCAGCCAATCGTCTCGCAACTCGTGAGACAGCCAAGTCCTGACACGGGAAGGGCACAGCAAAGACTGCTCCAAAAACCGTCTGGAGCACGAGGGAAAAGAAAAGAAAAAGAGGAAAATAAATTTTGGGTGACCCCTCTCGGCCAAGCTGGTCCCACCAACTGGGGTGATGTTTATGTCCCTACCCGCCGTGTATGGTACATCGCCCACAGCGCACGCAGATCTAACAAAGCGCGCCATCTCTAATGGCGCGTTCACACCGGCGATGTGCAGCACTCACGCGATAACTTTCATCGCTAAAGTAACCATCGCGTAAAAAAAAAAGCGACGCGTTTCGAGCAGTCGCTGACCCGACTTTTTTGCGATGCGATCTGTCACGGAGCGGCTGAGCCAATCAGCGACGTTCGGAGCGAGAGTTTTCGAGAAGCAACTCGCTCATCGCGCACGCTAGTGTGACCGTCTGAGCTTTTTTGCGATGCGATCTAGTCATCCTGATTTGAAAACTTACAAAAGGCGAGGACAGAGTAAGAAAACACGTACGACGGACAAGCGCTCACTCGCAACTGATATGTTTATTGCAACATCAGAAAACAAACACAAAAAAAGCATCCCGCCCCCCAGATCGCTCATGCGCACTTCACCTTCTTGTTGTGAACACTATACACATCTTAAAAACAGTAAAATCACGATGTTTACGTGTCGTTGTCTTTAGAAACGCCAGTCGTGCCTCAGTCAGTGCAAGGGAAGGGTGGCTTATGCATCCCGCTCTCCGAGAAACTATGTGAAAGGCCTCAAGGATCTCCTCGCCCTCTGGTCTTTAAATACGTGCCCAAAATATTTGTGTCACCGAACACTGGAGAGCAGCCGCACCTATTCCAGTGGACCGCCAGGTGGCCCGGCGGAGTCGCTCGAAGAGACGCACGTAAAGTTTGACCCACGTGCGCCTTGCCACAAGATTGAGGAATGCAATACACCACGCCCATCCGACATCGAACGAAACGGTCCAGATGCCTTTTTCTACAGAAAAATTCATTTCTCTTCTTCCCCTCCCCTACTCTCGGACCCTCTTACACAATTGAAGTAATTTGTTGGTAGTCTTAAACACCACCTGTACTTACATCATGCCGCCTCGCAACATTCTTGACATTGTGCGAAACACCATGTAGGTACGGGAGCACCACCGGTCTACTCAATCTTTCCCGTGGTGCCCGGCTGGTACAGGATCTTTCAAAACCCTTAATCAGCCCCGCCGACACTTCCCGTGAAGGAAAACCTGCTTCCGTCAATTTCTTCACTTGATCATTGAAACTTTTCCCCACCCTTCTGCCAACTAGCCCAATTTTCCAACCTTCTGCGATCATAGTCGCATCGCACGAGTGCTCCACATCGCCGGTGTGAATGTGCCTTAGAGCGTTTCTCTTTTCTTCGTCCGGCGGAGGGAGCGAGTGCTTTTCGCGGAGAACAGTTTTTGGTGATTATCGCCCCGAACGCCCGTAGGCTTACGGCACAAGCGATTTTCCGAACCTCGTTCTTTTGCCACCGAGCATACGTTTCCTTCACGAAAATAGAAAGCGTGAAAGACAAGGACAAGCGGGAGAATACACAGGACGAGCGCTTACTCTCAACTGACATTGTAATTCGTGAAAGGGCAAGGGCGAAGACATAAAAAAAAAACTAACTTTAAAACCGACAGATATGATGTTTAAGCAACTATAGGCCAACAAATTATTTTGCTACGTTTGCTTCCCTTCTAATTTGAATCGTCCAACTCTAAGATGCACTTCGTGCGGAGTCTCCTATTGCTCTGTTTCTCGGGTCCCGTCACTTGAAAAAGAGTATTCGCTCGAAACGTCTTGTTTGTGTGTGTTTTGTGTGTTTGCTTGAAATTGAGAGACCGCCCTTAGCCGGGACCAGGGCCATTTGGCATCAGTTGATTTCACGCCGTGGGATTTCTTGGTGGTCTTCTTTAGTTGGGGTGGTGAGATGGAGGATCAGGGGCCATAATCTCAACACTTGGGGAAGAGGGAAGAAGTCGGCGAGAAATCTGGCGGCCGTGATTGGCCAACGCTGCACTTGACCCTGGCGCCGGCCAATCATAGCCGCCGGATTTCTCGCCGACCTTTCCGCCAAGGGTCCAGCTTAGGGCACTTGGTTAGGAAGTGGCGGAGAAAGGTCGCAACAGACGTTTGGAATTCTACACGCGGTGGTCGCTTGTACCTCGATCAGTGCTTCTTTTGCACCGCTGCCGTGTTCAGTGGGTTTGACGGAGGAATGTTGCCACAACATTGCTCTCCAAGTTTTCAAGAAAAGGCTCGTGTATATCGTGAAAGATTGTGCGCACGCAGTAGAAAACGATTCGACCGACGAGTGGATTGGAGTGGCATAACAAAACGTCTGCAAAGCTTATATGCAAGGTATGACGTATATTATTATTGACTTCACATTTGCAAGATTTTTATTGCTTCTTCCTATTTCGCCTCACCAAAGAAATCCGAAATTAGAATAGACCGATTGTAAACTCGCACCATGGAATCGGATATACTCGAGATTTAGGCGCGTGCTGTTGTATTCGTGTATACCTTATGGTGGTCGCGCTTATTTTAAAGTTATTTCACGTGGATCTTCAGCAGGTATCTTCTAGCTTAAAATTTTGAAAAACTAGTCGCCTGTAATTTTGCCAAAGAAGAAACTATAATTTCTTTATCATATAGTGGATTTACGCCGTTACTGTCTTAAATTATGACCTTGTTCAGGGAGCTATTCATGGTAATATTTGAAATAGGAAGAGCCAAAAATCTTAAGAATGATTATTGGGAAAATCTTAGTTTCTCAAAAAATCAGATTCACTACCGTGAACACAATGTCTTATGCTATAATTTAAAGGCATAAGTATTAAGAAAAGTTCCTTTTGAATGTTTTCTTTTGTTGTTGTTTTGTTTGTAAAGTAACGACTGAAGTACGGCGTTACTTTAGCGAAGTAACTTTTACTGCAACTCTTTGAACGTTGTAACATTCTTCCACTTGTGTCTCTTGCGCTGTTTCGCTTTTTATTTGATTGATTGATGGAGCTTTACTCTTAATAGAAAACAACGATGGATTGCGTGGCCGTACAGGCCCGCAGGTCACCGTTGGGGGAGGAGAGGAGAGGATGTGTAGCGAGGGTGTCGGCTGCTTCGTTGCCCTTAAGTCTCGCAGTGCGACGGGAGCCACTGGAAGGCGATGGGCCACCCTCCCTGTTGGAGCTCGTGAGCCTTCGCCACTATTTCCCGTGCGAGTGTAGGTGCCCTGCAGACATGTACAAGTTTACTCAAAAAAGGTAGTTAAGTTAAGTTACTGAGTATTGACGCCAAAAGTAATTGGAGTAGAGTAGAAATTACGCATTTGTAATAGTAATTGAGTAAACTACTAACTACTGTAAA
The DNA here is from genome assembly GCA_037355805.1 of Ixodes ricinus. Lineage (NCBI taxonomy): Eukaryota > Metazoa > Arthropoda > Arachnida > Ixodida > Ixodidae > Ixodes > Ixodes ricinus. Next base: position 16,076 of record JAZHYW010046893.1, read on the forward strand.
AAAGTAGCGAGTTACTTTGAAGTTACTTTCAAAGTTACTTTTTATATTTTTGTGGTAGCAAAATGAACACTGACAGTTTTGATGCGTGAAAACCCCTGCGAGCCTAAAATAAATGCAGTCATTTTATGGCTTGCGTTTTCACCAAAATAGTTTATTCACTCGCAGAAGCAATTGACTTTCAAAGTTCTTATCGGAGAGCTTTCCCCTTTTCCTCCTAAAGACGTTCCCAGCCAAGCTAAAAAGACGTTTCACCGACGCGCTGGGGGAACGGCAGCGTTGAATTTCAGAAACAAGCTGTTCAGGGTCGGGAAAGCGAGTGTCAGCATCTTCGGTGTCCATGACGAAACATGTGAAGTTTGCCTTTGCAAACTTCACATGTCTTTATATATATATAAAAAAAAACTTTCTCTTTTTTTTTTTTAAGCAAGTTGAGATTGTTTTGACTGCCTCCTCTTTATTCCCACGACGTTCGGAGAGTACGCTGAGCGAGTGCAGCTGACCGTCAAGGGTTCAAGTCTCGCGCCACGACGAGCAGATTATCCGGACGACTGCGCGTTTCGTTGCGGTGCTAGTGCTACGCTACTGAAGAAAAAAAATTGTTTTGATTTAACAAAAGATGAAACGCTGTATACTTCGCCGCTGACGCCGGGTCCAACAAAAGGATCTCCCAAGGGTGACTCGCAATCCTCTCCGGCGACTACGGTATTGGAAGGACGCGAAGGATTACGTGAACAAGCATCGTCGCTCGTACAGTTGCAGTTCGAAGCGGGAAGGTGCTCCCATGAACGGATTATCCGTGTCTGCGTTTGTGAGCGGGGAGTCCGGCTTTGCAAGGGAGTATGCGCTGACGACGAGGCGACCATGGGAACAGGCGCCCAGCTGCGAGGTCATTCCAGTGGCGCCTACCCGTGGAACCCCCAAACCGCTTGAGTCAGAACTCACTAAAGGCAGACAACATGAAAACAACAACAATCCAGGAGTGTCCCCGTCTTTCACGGTTGCAGTGGAAGCGCGGCGCCTGCGTGCATTACCGGATTAGGTCAATAGCCGACCAAGGCTTGTTAAGCATCTGTCCCTGCGTTCGTGCGCGCCGGTGTTATGTTTTGGCTGCTCGTTGCCACCTTGGCCCAAGGACGCTTGTGATGCAGTTTTTACGGCTGCCGAGTTTAAGTTCGTGGGAACGGAATGTGAGGAGGCCCCTTGCTCGGAAATGTCACTTCATTTGCCGGCGTCTTATTTATTTCTGCGCTCGAACTTTTGTGGTAAAAAATCAGCACTAGATTTCGAAAGTAGTTAGTAATTTGAGTAGAAGTTACCTGAAAAATGTAGTTAAGTTAAACTACTAATTACCCAAATAAACTTGTAATTGAAAGTTACCAAGTTACTCGGAAAAGTAGTTAAACTACAGTAGTTTGAGTAGAGTAGTTGAACTACGTCCAAGTCTGGTGCCCCGTCAGGTATCTTCAGGAGTCCTAGTGCCGCCCTGCAGTCTGGAGCCTGATGGCCATGCCGATGATAGGGTGTCTTGGGCCTGGTCTGCATGTCAGGCTTCTTGGCATTCTCCATGCGCTTGTGTTTACCCCTCTTCCATCAGTGTTTCACACTTTAGCTGCCATTGTTCTCACGCTATTCGTTTTCTATGCCTTTGGATTTCGTGGTCCAGTCTCCTGAACAAAATCTGGTCCTCGAGCAGCATTTTTTTTTCTTTGTAAGGGGGGGGGGGTCTTTGCTGGGCGTCTTCTTTTGCACAGACCAGCCAGGTCCCGATTTGGCCTGTTGGTCGGCAGGCTGATCGTGCGCGTTGCAGTCGAAGCGCATCTACCATACCCCGAGTGGTGAAGGGTTCACCGCCAGCTCGTAGGGTGGAGAGGTGCGTCCGGTACTTAGCACAGTCCACCACTTTGCAAGTCTTTGTGTGGTTTAGGAGGTTTCCAACTACGATGGCGTTGTGATCCCTTCCACCCTTCGGGCTGAGGGGTCGCTCGTAGTCTCGAGTGTACCCGCCGTGAAGGTCAGGTCTATCTCGGTTTGTTGCACGTCTGGTCTGAGGATGTCGGAATTCCTGTGCAGATCTCCTCTAAGTCGGTTGTGTCCAGAGAATGTCTGCAGCATTCGACCTCTGACCGTGGTCTTCCTGTCCTCCCAGGACTCGCTATGTGCGGTGAAGTCGCACACGATCAGTATGTCTTTGTCTGTGGCAAGGTCCGTTTCTCATCTCGGCCAGCACACGTGGAAGCAACTTGCCTGATGGATAGACGTATGCCCGAAACTATGACGATATTTTGGTACGTCCGCGTACTGCACCCCGACGAGGTCTGCCCTCTCTGAGCAGTACTTGGTGAGGCCCGGCTGATGGGGTAGACGCTGTTCCTCACGAGTATCACTGCCCACGGGTCTGTCTGCTTCGTCGCGTAAGGGGTGTAGGGCGGAATCCTGATTTGTTTTCGTCCAACCGCGGCTCTTTCAGCAACAGTATATTGAATGGGCGTTGTGTAGTAGCTGTGCTTTGAGGTTCGTGAGTCTTTGCCTCAGGCCGTTAGAGTTAAGCTGCAGAATTGTCGGGCATGCGGTCGCTTGAGTGGTCCCGTTTGTTATAATATGTGCTGTCATGACTGGCTGTTCCAGGACAGATAGCCATACATCTCCAGGTCCGCCATAAGACGTTTGATGAATGATGATTTCAACGGTGACTAGAGTATAGCTGGTATCGTGTTTCTGCCTCATGAGTAAGGAAAGCACGGAAGACCTTCAGAATGTCATGTTGGAATAATGGGCTCTAAATACAGGATTGCTCCGATCACTTGATGAACTGCTGACGACGGTGGCATTGTCCAATAGTTCACGAAGCGTGGTGAACGCAAGGGCGATTATGGCTCTAATTAGAGAGGCACGGCCTATTCCACTTGATCTGGTTTGGCGCCGTCATATGCACATTTAAAAGGCGTGTGCGAAGTGATTTTTCTGATGTTACACTGTACTGATGTTCTGTTGGGAACCTGTTGCGGCGGAAGCTACGCCCCACATACCTGTCACTTGTGCTCTCCAGCAGTTAGAGGCGGCACGTCGTTGATGGTGTTCTAAGGTCGATGCTTGTTTTTAGCAGTCGTTTTCTTGCTCACCTGATTCTTGGTACGTACAGCTCTCCTCGCCTCACGAAATGTGGCCTTGTGCTCGAGCTTGTGCCGTATAACCTTGGTCTCTCTCTCTCTCTTTAACTGGGCATTCGGCTGCATGCAGGTCGTTTTACATCGACTGCAAGAATGTTCCGAGTCTTGTTCAACCCGAACAACAGTGACCATGCCTGGCGCGGCGTTGTTCAGGAAGTCAGTAAGCTTGCATTTGCTCAGTGAATCAACTTTCTGGGTTGTCAGTTGGGACGTACAGTATGGTGCACCCGACTTGAAGGTTAATTCCGTCCTTGGAAGCCGGTGCTAGGTTCTGGCAGGTCTTGCGTCTCCTTTCTCCATGAACGGTCTCGTATTCACCGTCGTCGGATTCCATTCTGTTATCGTCGAGGACGGACACGATCGTCGATGACGCGATGAGGAGCTGCTGACGGTTTCGACAATAGTTGCCTACAAACAAATTTCGGATCCGTCCTGAACTTGCTTGTTCCATGGCTCGTTCTTTTGTCTAATTCGAGGTCGATCGGTGGTTTCGATGCCGTGCCGAACATTTGTTTTAAATGTCCTGTCCTCCCCGAAGGAGGCCCTTTTTTGTGCGGAGAGAGGATGCCTCTGTGGTGGTAGGTGTTCTCAGAATATCAGGTCGCAGGATTTGTGATTTACCGGTATTTAGATATAATTGAGGAGACACAAATAGGGTTGGTTACCCGTAACTGTGTCGTCGTCGTCGTCTTTTCTCTTTTATTTGATTATCAGGGGACCGAATATTTATGTGATCCATGCAGGAAGACTGTCCATCTAACGGCTCTTCTATAGTGGGTAGGCTGATCGTATTTTTAATGCCATATTCTGATTGTAGAGTCGAATAATCGCATACTATTGATTTATTTGGTTTAAGGGTATCAATATTTAAATCGCCTACCATGCAAAATTGCCCTTCCAAGCGAAACTTGATTAGCACGACACGACATCTAGTTCGGTAAAGAAAAAAAAAAGGAAACTTTTTTTGGAGGAGGCTTGTAGACCGCTAGCAAAAAGCTTAAAGCATAGAGGAACCAGACAGAAACTCGAACAGCTAATCACCTAGCATGAGCCAGAGATACGTTCTTACTTGACAGTAGCCACTTATCTGTAATATGTATTGCGATACCCCCGCCCCATGGTCACTGGTGTGAGAGAGCTCCTTATATCCATTTAAAAAAAATTGATTTCATTGCAAGGATTAAGCACCAATTTCATTTAGAACAAAAACATCTACAGACGCGTTGAGGTTACTTATTAGAGCGCGGAAGTCGTCCCAGCGTTTACGCAGACTTTTGACATTTACACGTGTAATCGTGAAAAAAGATATCAAAAACAGGTCCCAACAGCAGATTAAATTTACTAAAATTTTGAACTGAAAAAACAAACGGTCATGCTATAATAATAATAATAATAATAATAATAATAATATTAGTAAATTCTTATGTGTGGGAGAAAGAAATGTGCCTATCAAAGCCAGTAAAGGTTTGTAGACACTTCATGGTCGAAAGTATCCTCACACACATGAAGTTTCAAATAGAGTATGCACTTTGCACGGTGTGGCTAAACGACGATGATCATGTTCATACAAAAGGGGCACATAACACACACACGCACACACACACACATTTACTTAGAGTCAGGATGCTTCACTAACACCACGGAAAATATGCTTGATTTGTTTTAGTGAGTTCACACCTATAAAAATGGACCGGCAAATCGTTAAAAAGAAAGGCACATAGGAACTCCGAACCCTCTTTCCGTTCTTCGTGGCAACACGAGGCAACTGGAATCGCTCAGTAAGACGAACGGTTGATCGAGAGGTAACGCGTGGAATCTTGAAGTTATCGCTCCAAAAATGGCTTACGAACATGTCTGAAACAATAAGGCTTTAAATAATGGCAAGCCTATGATTGCCATTCTTTGTTCATCAGTTTGTGAACCTGTACCACAGGCAGGGGCGGACGCAGGTATTTCTTGAGGGGGGGGGGGTTCAGGTCAGGTGTTTGGTCAGCCGTATCATATGTTTAAGGCGCCACCCACCCTTTCCGTTTCCACGCCCTAAATTTTTACACATACAGAATTCAAGAGGGGGGTCAGGACATCCGACCCCCCCCCCTCTAAATCCGCCCCTGACCATAGGTGATAATTTTAATAGGCATTTCAAGATTGAATCGATCCTTAGGTACCACGGGCCAGCGCCATTGCCAAATATTGTTATTTCGTACCTTAAAGAGGCACTGAAGTCGATTCTGAGATCGTCCTTTTGGGGTGACAACTCAATCTAGACGCTCTAAGCATCCCAACAAACCCGCAACCACAGCCGTGCGTAGCTTGTTTCCTCGTTAAAAGCGTGTTCAAAGATCGCGACACGCCCTTTCTGGGAAGAATTTCCTCCGAGTGAAGTGGTCGACGAAGGGCGCTTGTCGGCGAGTTGCAAGCGATGGCTTCGCCCGCGGAGAAAAGAGGAGTCTTATCCGAATGTGTACCTATCAGACTCCATTCGTAACGAGTTATAATAAAATCATTCGGAATCTGGGCGTATTGTAGGTCTTTCATTGGCCTGGCTACCAACGTAGTCCGCGAGAACAATTTGTTAAGCAATATAAGATCAAAAACGACCTTTTTTTTTTTTCAAAATGACTTTAGTGCCTTTTTAAAACGCAACGGTGTGGGCTGTCATCTTTTTCGTTGAAGTAGGTATCGAGGAAACACTTTGCAGTCGTTTACAAAGATGTGATAGATGGGAACTCCGTGACAGATGATGATAATTATTAAAAGTTTAATGGCGCAAAAGGGACGACGGTCATATTGATGCCAGACTAAAGACTTGTGCAACTCAAAGGAATTGTAATGCAGGGATGAAACGTATAGTCAACAAAAAATATGCAACCTAATGTTTGTGCAAAAAACCGCTTGTCCGCAGAAAGTTGATGACACGCTGTTGGGACCCAGCGGTTGTCCGGGCACTTGGTGTGCGGCAGGGAGCCGTACCAGGGTTCGAGGCCTTGACCAAAACTGCGGGGCCATTGTTCCTAACGTCCAGGTATGCCCTTTCCCTCTCCCTTACACACTGCCACACGGGTCACGCACACCGAAGGGCCCGACGTCCTTGGTCACGGTGTCGCTGGTCAATCTCGTCGATCACCGGCGCCATCGAAGTCCGCGGATGGGGCAGAGATATAATTGTCCCCGAAAAGCAGGCGTCTTGGTTTCCGTGCGCTGAGGGGATGATCCCATCAACGCTGGAAGCTGGGGAGATGAACGCAAAGCCCCCTCCTTTGTCCGGGAGTGCTTCAAGGCTGTCGGGGCGACGAGGGACCAGATGATAATTACGTCCCGTGTTGACACTTCGTCAGTCAACTCACTAATCCTCATTGGAGGCCACGTTGGCGACCCCAAGGCGCCTCTCGCCTTGCTTCCGGGCACAGCTGACCGTCACCACCTGGCGACGAGCGCTTCAGGGCGTTCACCTGTGGCGGTCAGTCTGGACTCTGGAGGGCGAAGATCGTCCCCTGGGGCCTTTCGCAACAACGCTCAAATGAAACGATGTGATGTTCACCAAGTAAAAGTACAGGATGGAAAGGAATCTGGAATCTAAACAATTCTGGGAGACAGTGGCGCCGGTGCTGCTCATAGGCCCCACCGGCCCTCGAGGAAAAATAAATGATGATGATGACGATAGCCACAGAATATGCAGGACTGTCCGGGCTTCCCGCAGTGATCACATTCTGGAGGATTATCTCCACCCAGGAGATAAATGTGGGTGAGGAAGGTGTGGCCTATTCTAAGGCGACACCGGAGATCCTCACAGACACGATTTACTCCATGACAGATCACTGTCAAACTGTCATACCTAAATATTTGACCTGATCACACGGATGTACGCATGTAAAGCGGGTGACTGAATGTAAGAACTTCCAGGGGAAACGCACACCAGTTTGGTTTTAGAAGTATTAACCGAGGAACGATCTGTTTTAGGCGAAGAAGGTAACAAGTGTCTCTTTAGAGGTGCACAACGACTACATTATAATGTAGATGAAGCGAGAGCAACACTCGTACTGACGCTGCGTATTGGAAAACTTGGCACGTAGAAATTGCGTTAGACGCATCATTAACAAAAATGTGATAAAGCAGAGGTGACAAAACGGTGATGTTGCACACGGAAACTAGCTGCGTTCACCCAGTCAGAAAGTTTTCGTAGTAATAATAGGAGTGGGCCACAGAATACGACGTTGTGTAATTTTTGCAACAAAATTGTATGACTCACTTTGTCAAATGCTTTTGTCACGTCAATGAAAAAGTGCACATGCGACCTGATGCCTGTCGAAAGTGAAGATGTAACTCATCTGAGAAATCTTCCAGGAGTGGTCGTGTCCCACGACCAGTGACGAGGCCATATTGGTTCGACGAGAGGATATCAAATCTATCAAGAAACGATGTCATGGTTTGGAGAATATTTTTTCTCTCCAGAATTCGACAAATACACAGTGAAATTGAAATTGGGCGATAGCTTTCAAGTTTATGGCGCTCCCGAGTCCACACCTTTACATAAAGGCTTCAGAGCAGTTTTCAAATCGTCAGGGATCATCCTTCCGCTTGAAATAAAACCATTTAGCATATACGGCAGTGCATGATTTATAGAATGGTAATTTCTTTGGAGATTCCTTGATTGGATGCCGTCTATTCCAGATGTTTTCCCAGCTTCAAGTCTGAACAGCACTGTTCCGAGATCAATTAAGCTCGGTCATTTGTGGTAGAAAAGCCGAGGAAATATTTGAATCAAGAAAGTTTTGTTTGACACAGGGTCATCATCACGGGACACCCCGGAGAAGGTCAAAGCACTTGTCAAAATCTTGAACCATTCTCGTCGTCTTGTCATCAAATGCCTCGTCTAATGTGTCGTCTAGTGATCGCGTAGAACCCATGCCTCGTAGTTGGTTCACCAACTGCCATGTCTGTGATACCATAGCCTATTATGGACCAAACAAAGAGCGTGAAAGGCAGGCACATCGTCATGGTTCTGTACGTTCATCGCTGAAGCTTTCACTGAAAAGGACAAGTGCGTTTTGACGTTGCTTGATTTGTCCCATTAGTTCGTAGCGTCGGCTTTGTCTGGAGCGAAGTATAGACGGCTCGATGAGCTCTCGGCCCCAATTCCACAGCAGCAGCCGGATGTTCGAGCGAGCATTTTGTAAAAACCCAAAACGCGAAGCCTCGTACAAGTTTTTTTTAAAGCAATAAGTAAACAGGGTACCCCCTAACAAAAAAAACAAATTGCGCGAGTGAACTATTTTCGAAGAACGGCAATGTTGGGAGTAAGAATGGGTATTTTGACTGGGCGTATATTGAGCACGCGGAACTTGAGATGTCCTCCCTAGCAATCTGTTCTCAAAGTAGTTTGGTGCATCTTATTGACGCCAATATATATATATATATATATATTAGACAAATGGAAAGAGCCGACGAGCTGCAGTTTTAATGCAGCCGGGTGCGCAGAACTGCATGTGGTTTAGACTGTGGACAGAATTGGACGGCGAGGACAGAGAGGGGATGGAAGAAGGAAAAGGAAGGTGTTGCTGACCCCGACGCAAGGAGCGAGACCAAAAGCGCCGACTCGTGCACGGCGAGAAGCGGAGTAGAGGTGCCCGACCGGCGACGAGTCGGTGTCGAGCGACCGTCTGACGTTACCTTGCGCGGCGCGCGCGCAGTGCCTGCCCGGTGCAGAGAGATGCGTAGTATACGGCGGAGCCTCGGGGCGGAAGGGACCGATTCCCACGACCCGTCGCCGACCGCGCTCCGGGCTCTGGGTCAAGTTCGCCGCGACCCACTTCCGGTGCTCTCGTTTCTCTCGCAGCCGGTTTTTCGGCGGGCCATCGTCGCTGCTATGCATGCCCTCGCTGCCGGACGTCCCCCCCCCCCCCCCCCAACTCTGACATTCCTCCGAGGGACACTTTCTTCGTGTCGGGAGTGCGGGGCTCGCCGAGCAAGCCGCGATGGTCCTCAGAGGGCATGGACGAAGGCGAATAAAATGGCGCCCAGTTGATCCACTCTCCGGCGTTAGCGGCGTCCAGGGGCGGATTTAGAGGGGGGTCCGGATGTCCTGACCCCCCTCTTGATTTCTGCATGTGTAAAATTTATGGCGTAAAACGAAGGAGAGGGGGAGGGATTTCTAAACAAATAGTACGCTGACCAACACCTGACACCCCCCCCCTTCAGGAAATTCCTGCATCCGCCCCTGGCGGCGTCGCAAGCGTCGTCCGAAATGACCGCCATTCCCACGACACTGTCGCCATAGCGCTCGTACCTCGTCAACTGATTTCGTCCACAAAACGGATCGGACTATTTTCGAGAAATTTAGTTACCATTCCGACCCAATTTCATTGCCGGGTACGAAACCCGAAGAATTCCCGACAAGTCCGGCATGGTTCGTAAAAGCTGGGCCACGGCCGCTCGATCACCGCCGCTTCGCTACGGCCTGCAGCCACTGATCCCTATACTATAGTGTCACTGTGTCAGAGCACCGCATTGCCGACAACATGTGTGTGTGTGTAGGCGTTGTAAAAGTAGGGGGGGGGGGAGAGGAGAGGGCCAATTATGTATGCGCACCGGGCGCTTTGGTCACTGGCTCAACTGGCTCTTACCTACCTCCAACAAGCTCACTCTAGCCTAGTGAGATTTGTGAGACGTGTGATGTCACTGTCATCGACACGCTTTCGCATCGCCGCCATCGCCGAATCGCTCCGGGTCGCTTGTCAACCGTGCCGACGGCGCACGTATTTTCACGGAATCGCGTCCTGACCAGTGGCGTCACAAGGGGGGCGGGGGGGGGGGCGGAACGCCGCGGGTGCAGGGCCTCAAGGGGGTGTCTCGGCGGGCCACGAGAGAGCGGGAGGGGGGCCGGGCGGCGGGCTGCCGCACCCGGGTGCCGCTGACCCTCGTGACGCCACTGGTCCTGACGTTCGGTATTTCTCGGCTCGCTCGCCTTCGAGTGCACAAGCAGGTCAGAGAACGGCAAAAGACTCTTCCGCCTCTCATAACAACGCTACTGCGAAGGGAAGGACGGCTTGCCGTTATATAAAACGAAAGAAGCCCAATGCAGGAAGCAAGCGACTGTGGTCTTCTCCGCGCTCGTCTCCTTGCAGCCGACCAGGCTGCTTCGACCGAGCTTGGTTCGGCACCAAGAACGGCTGCGTCTGAATAACAATTCCGTTGGTTTCTATTCAAATTGCTTTGCTTCGTATGAGGAGTACGAACCAGTGGCGGATAAAGTACACCTAAAAAGTACATGGAGGAAAGTATACAAGGTCATGTACTTCAAGTAAAGTAGTAAGTACACCGGACGCAATGTACTTAAAGTAAAGTACTATAAATGCAATGTACTTTCAAAGTAAAGCGCAAATACTTTTTGACACAACCTTTCATGATGCCATTCCCCTATACCGTGTCTTTTTTTTTTTAATTGATATGCATTGCTCCAGGGGCCCCAGGTTGTAATCGGGGGTGCATCAGTTATTTTCTGAAATGGCGACGAATATTGGATTAAGTCAGCTGGTCACGAGGTAGTTGTTTTCGTAAATGGTGCCAAATTCCCAAGTCTGAAATTGGCACCGACTGCATGCATCCAAGGAGAAAGAGCATGACGTCAGCCCCGTAACTTTCGGAAGCAATCCTCTCGTGGAGGATTTAACCTCCTCGCTTGTGCTGACCGCGCGGAAGTAGCCAGAGTTTGAAATGCCCCCAGTACCAACGGAGCGATGCGTCGCCTGCTCGCTTACATACTCAGAGAATGCTAACTTCAAGTAATAGTACAAGATCCCTAAACCTACTTGAAGTATTACTTATAGTACATATGTATCTAAAGTACTTCCCAACACTGCTAAAATCTAATGTAAGGAGTAGCTTTGCGTGCGAAATTGGAAGCTCAAATGTCCGGGTGACTCAAAACGTAATTTAAGCAAACACTGTTCTGTGAATGGGCACTCAAAAAATTTTCATCTGAGTTTTTGTTTTTTGATTACTTTACTGTTTTTGTCTGCTTTGTGGCACAGGAAAACAAGTCTTGACAGCACGGTCTTAGATAGGTATATCACTTGATGCCCAGAATGAAAGAGATGAATCTTGCTTGTGCTTTCGGTTTAGCGTCATTAGGGAGCCTTAGCAAACCGTTACCGTACTACCGTTACCGTTGGCCCGACTGCGCATGCGCGACTCGTACCGGCGTGCGGTCGTGTATCTCGTGATGCACGTTAAAGACCCCAGGCTAGCGGTTGTACTGCACTGGCTAAATTTCGCATCTACAGCTGGGAGACATGTCGCCCGTTGAGGGAGACTAAGTTCCAGACTGTATAAACATTTATGTATTAAACGCCTATAAAAAAAGACGGAATACTTTTCTATATAATCTGCTTCAATACTTAGAGTGATGACATAATACGACACTTACCTTCATTTTGACAACAGGGGTCAAGATGCTCGTTTTTGGTTAGGGTTGGGTCTAACCGTCGTTAGTGGCCGCAAACTATACGCAAACAAGTCTAGAAGCCTGTTTGGATAGGCGAGAGGCCGCAGAGTCATGCAGAGGGCCCCGATGCCCGGCAACCTCACTTCCTGCGTGCTGATTACCTCGGCGGGTATCTTCAAACGATGCAAAAGTTCGTCCAGGCCGTACTTCCCGAAGCGGAAGAGTCCTTTGAACGTTTCGTCTTGCGTTCTGGTGATGTTTAATAGACCACTCTGTCTTGCCTCCTCTTATCCGTGTAAGAAATGCACTTCCTCAAAGTCTTGTCACGACAGTGCGTCGAGCAGTAGCGGATCGTATAAAACGCTGTAAGTCCGTCGGTGCCCATGAGTGCGCGATCTCAAGTCCATCCATAGCTCTGACGGCATTGCCAAGAAACGCTGTCCCTGAGTACCAGGAACCTGTTTATGCCGATCCTTACTTTTATCGTTAATTCACTTTATTGCGCCACCATTTTTATAAATTCTCTCTTGCCGTCAACTTTTGTCACCAGGGTATGCTCCAGTCGAGGGTCCGGTGCCACGGTACGAGTCCCCGGTATGCTAAAACCAAATTTTGCCGGATTTAAATGGTACACGGTCGCGCATGCGTAGTCGGGCCCACGGTAACGCTAACGGTAGTACGGTAACGGTTTGCTAAAAGTCCCCAATGATTTAATATCAAGCCATTCTCGTCACTCACCGTCAGTTCCATTTGTCTGCAATAACCATTTGCAGAGATTCCGTCGACTGCCAACTGTCTTGAGAATTGTCATGGGTGATCCATTGCTACAATCACAAGAGCTTTGTACTGTTTTATTATATCCTGTTGCTGTCCAGTCCTGAACATCTTGTATGCAGTTGTAAATAAATCGATGAAACACTGCTGCGTTTATATGGCGGTCTCTTGAATGCTCAAAAAGCGTTAAAAAAATGCCAGCGGCTTAATTTGATGACAGAAATAGGTGGCTAAGCTCTAAGCGATAAAGTTCGCCACTGTAACGGGAAAACGGCATAGATCATCCTCGTCGATTGGATTATTGGTCTGTCTGTTGACGGAGCTGACTCATCTCAAAAGTGCGGTATATGGCCTTTAACCTGGGGTCATTAACGTGAACCACGGAGTAATGAATACACGAGTGCAGCGATGCTGCAATGTAAATGATGTTGTAAATGATTTAAGGTGGCTCTTGACAGCGTAGCACTGACGTGTCAACAACGGCAGCGGCACGCTGGTTATCGTACAGTGTACTGGCTCCCAAATGGCTGGCGGCACGGATATGGATGAATCTGGGTGGCTTTGACGGCAAATCGGAGAGCTCTGATATGCATCTGCCGCGCGTATCAGCAGTGTTGAGCGTACGTGGTTGGGAATTTCTGCTGCGTGTTTAATTACTCAGTTGTGATGCAGCTGCAGAGGTATTTCACAACGTTTGTCCGCGTGTGCGTATATGTGTACCGGTGCATCCGGTGATGTATGATTGTGGCTTTTGAATGGCTCGCTTTATTTCCCAGTATTTTGGAGCACGCTTGTTCGTTACTGCTTTACGTTTTCCCCTGTCTCACGTTCTTCGTTAACACAACTTCAAATATTTTCTGACATCAAATTAAAACACACACACACGCACACACACACACACACACGCACGCACACACACACACACACACACACAACACACACACACACACACACACACACACACACAAAAAAATTTACTCTAAAGCTGGAATGGTTAACTTTTGTTTCGAAACAAACAAAACGAGAAAAAAGTTAAATCACGAGCATATGCCATATTTGTAGTTAACAAGAGATGCCCCAAAAAGTTTGTTTGCAACTTTTGGTCGGTGTGGTATCAGAGATTTCATTTCATATTGTCGTCTTTTTTGTTACGTCTGAAGACAGGGTGCGACTAGAATTGACTAATATTTATCGCCCCTTTTTTATACCGTGAGATAACCTGTTTTGATATATGTTCGCATCTCAAAGAGAAAGCTTTTACTTCGCTGACGATTCTTCGGAATATCGAAAACGTTTCTGTGCTGGCGGATTTTTTTTTTTTCAGTCGAATATATATTCGTCATTGACATTCATTATGGTACCACAGTACTGATACCGTGATTTATATTTTCTAACGTTGCTTTTCGCTTTAGTTTTTAATCTGTCGTGTTAAATGTAGAGTCCCAGAAAATTTTCCTCTGGTCGAACCTCGTCGGCGTTACCTAACACCCGACCCAGTGGGGGACAGGGTTGAGACTTTGGGCAGGAGCCACGCGGGAGGGAGTCCCAATTTTCCTCCGTCCCGCCTGCTCCGTGCTAGTTATAGTTGTACTCAGTTCAATTTTCCCTAGACAACTTCCACCGGCACTCCGATCTCCTCTTCGTTGTCTCTACGCTTTTATAATCCACCCTTCCATCTTCTCCAGCGGAACCGGGGACCACCGGTACGTCTGTCGACCTTTACGGAAGGGCAGGACTAAGCTCCTTACATTTTAGAATCACATGCTCAGTTGTTTCCGTTTCCTCCCGACATACGTGCGCACATTGTATCGGTGTCTTCAAATTTGGCCCTATACATTTTGTTCGTACTCCCGTCCTCGCCTCAAACAGCAGAGCGCTCCCTCTAAAATTGCCTAATAAACCTTCCTTCTTTATTTCTTGCTTTTGTGACCTATAAATCGTTAAAGCTTATTTCTCTTGTATTGTCTCCTCCCACATCCATCTATCAGCCTCCTTAACTGCCTTTTCCACGGAACGCGTTTGCACCACCCCATTTCCCATCTGCAAGAATTTCATCCTAATCTTTCGTGACCGTGTCGTCCATCTCGTGTTCAGACTCCTCATATACAGGTATCTATAGATCTTATGCGCCCACCGTATATGTCCTCCATGTCTGTTAGCCTTTGGTCAAAATTTATTTTACTCACTGCCTCTCTGCTCTCAAGCAATTACCAACCCATATCACCCTGCACTCCCTCGTTTGGAGTGTTCCCATGCGCCCCTAGAGCTATCCTGCCAATGCTCCTTTGTCCTATCTCAAATCTCGCCTGAACTTCAGAACTGATGCACGAGACTGCATTAGCAAAAGTCAATCCTGGTATACCATTACTTTTTTCCACACTCCCGCACCACTTCGTATCTGTTGAAGTTCCATGACGCCCTGGGTTTCATAATGGCCGAATTCCTTTTACCCTTAACAATTATGCGTCTCTCATATTCCTCGAGGTACCTCTTTCCTTTGTTGACCCACACTCCCAGATATTGTGTACTTGTCCACCATATCTATCTCTATGTTCTATATCTTTACCGGATCTCCCTCGATGTCGTTAAAAAACATAATTCCCTGAATTGAAAGCCCGGTTGCCACGTGCGGTGTGAGCTCCGAGTGGTGAAACCCACTGAAGCTAGAGTGCAGCAGGTGAGGACTTCGCTCATCGCTGACGCCTGACCATTCTTGGCCTCGTGATCAAAGCTCCCTTCCACGCGCCGAAAGCGAAGGTGATGAAAAGGTGATGGCCATGCCCTCCCACCGCACTGTCTGGAGCCCGGATAAAAAAGAACGGACAAACACAAGAAATGAGTTTTGTCCGTGGGTCTGAGAAGCCAGCGGACGCGGAACATTTTGTCGGGAGACCCTCCGAGTGGACGGGAGATGGCTGAAACACGGCACGCCGCCAAGCGTCGAAGCGACGCAAAAAGCACGATCGCTACTCTACACGGGTGATGCAAAGGGACTGCCCGGTCCGTGGACCGTTTCGAAAAACCAGCATTTTGCGGAGCTCGATCGGACCTCGCTGTGCGCCCGTGTGGGCCACATCATTTGGGCGGAATTCCTTCCTAGCTTGCACCAACAAAAGCTCGCGTATTTAAAAAAGCCGCTATCGTCAATCGGCCCTGTTTTCCGTCTTCCGACTTTCTCTGGGCACTCGGGGAAGGCAGACAGACGGCTCGTCCGGCCTTCTGAGCGGAACTTTCCGGCCGGCGGGCGCGCTTTCGAGCCGCCGGGTCGGGGTGTCGGAGGCTTGCGCGGGGCAGCTTTCCGGGGTGCCCCCAACGCCATCACGGAACGCGCGGCAAGTACGGAAGCGGAAGCGTCGGCCACGGGGCCGCGCCGCCGGGACCGACCCAGAAACCGGCGCCGGAACGCTCCAGGAAGTGGACGCTGCCTGCCCTCGGACCGCTCCGTGCGGGGAGACGCGCCCGGGGCCCCGCCGCCGCCTCGCCTCCTCCGCCGGCGAACACCCGAGCCAACACCGAGCCCCCGTCGAGACTCCGGTCGCCTAGCTTACGTCAACTATTTTTTTAACAATTGTTTTCTCGGGTATACGGTAATGAAAATGCCTGACGGACGCTTCGGGGAGTCGCACTGTGCCGCAGTTGTTTTCACAGTGCCGCGTTGGTTGATTCGCCGCCATGTTTGCAAAAAAAGAGATTGAAATCATTAGCGAGAGAGCGACAGTGCCCGATAAATGGGGAGGAAGAAGGGGGGGGGGGGAAGGGGGGAGTCTACCCTTACCTGTAAATGACCCGCAATGAACCAATTCAGAAACTTTCTTGGCATTCTCTTATTTTACCTGTACAGCCCTCGGGCGACAAATGCGCTCAGACGCACGCGCGGAGGTTGTTGCGCAGAGAAAGGACATGCTCGGAATGCTTTCTTCTACAGCAGATAAAGAAGCGTGCCGAAGGCGATTTTGAACCACCTCTCGCCCGAACAAGTTCCGCGGACTCGCATGTTTCGTGACGCGAATGCTATGGCGCAACTAAAATTAAATTTCGTTACGAACCGACGTCCACCTAATATTTTGACGGGTATGTATGAAACTCTTTCTAAAGTTACACCATTACCAACGCGCTCACCAACAGGTCCACCTAATATTTGTCAAAGCAGAAAATGGCATTGTGGGCGGGCATTTATTTCGGCGAAAGAAGCTGAAGGCAATCTTTTTCTCGTTGACGGAGTTTTTCCCGAAAGGATTGCCACCGACGCCCGCAATGACCTTCCTTGCTTTTGCCTTTCTTGCCGACAGCATTTTTTTTCAATTAAACAGAAGTTGGTAATATTTGATTTTGAGTCTGAAGCGAATTCGAGGCGAATAGTGGCTTCGGCAGAATATTGTTTTAATCGAATATTAAATAGTGTCTCTAAGCCTTTGACTGACACTGACAGGGTATTTATGCTCGCCAAGGGCTTTTATTTGTACATGACATATGGGAGCCCAACTACCCAGAAAACTATT
The DNA here is from genome assembly GCA_037355805.1 of Ixodes ricinus. Classification (NCBI taxonomy): domain Eukaryota; kingdom Metazoa; phylum Arthropoda; class Arachnida; order Ixodida; family Ixodidae; genus Ixodes; species Ixodes ricinus. Next base: position 32,959 of record JAZHYW010046893.1, read on the forward strand.
CGCGGTTCGAAATTCGTTTTCTTTCCGGCCGAAAACCGCCGATCGAGAACTGGCCGGTTTGAGTCACGCTCTGCTTCTCCTGGTCACGTGCCGTTTTCAGTTCGAGCTCTCCAGAATGCATCGCACTCGCAGAGTGTTGCACGGAGAACTGGACTCAAACGAACTCGCCAAATGCACCGAGTGCAGAAGCTGATGCTGCCGCCATCTATGTTGTAGAAAAGGTACCGACCTCAAACCGAAACTAGCGCCTTTCTGTTCGGAGTGATGGGTGTGAATGCAAGTGTGCAGTCGCTACCAACGTTTATCTACAAACGTTGGTAGCTGCAACCTGTAGTTTATAGTTGCGATGACTTCAAGCAACTCGGCTGTCGTAGTGATAGTTACAGACGGCGTAAATTTCCGCAACCAGCTGTCTACAAAGCAGCTGGTTGCAATCTTTCAATTCTTATAACCGTTTACACTGAAGAAAACTGATGATGCTGTCCGAGCAGAAGCTTAATCCGTTTGAGCATGGTATTATGCGTGAACCACTGAAATGGTACGGATTAAAACAAGTCTGTTGGAATATCCAGCAAAACTTTTCGTGTGACTTTCGATTTCGATCGTCATTACAGGTGGATCAGATATTAGCCTTGGTGAGGGCGTCGAGAATGAGAGCTTTCTCGAACAAAATACGACGGGGCAAGTTAGCTGACGTAGGTAAATGTTAAACATGATGATGTTGCCCAAGCCCCGGGTAAAGTCACTCTGTTTAGCTTTCTCTGATGCTTATTGGGCAGTCAGAGGTTTCTGCTGGGGGAGTTTTGTCGACAAATGTTCAATTTTTCACCCGCACACGGATGGTAATAAATATCTCGCAGGCCGCTGATGCGTTTGTTCTGAATATTTCTTGACACACTGGTATATCTCAGCGTCTGTACGGCAACAGAGCGACTTAAAACCTGCAAATAAAGCACGGGTTGTCAATTGCTTCCTTCATGAAATAGCAGACGCTCACAATTCAAGCTCGCGTTTGATTCCGTTGCCCGCGGGACGCGATTTCTATCAGAAAATCTACTTCTTTTCTCTTTCGGTTCCGCGACACATCGTAGCAGACGAATCCCCGTCGTCTGCTCCCGCTCCCCGCCGTCCCCGCCGGCCTCGCCGGAGCGAGGCATGACGGGATTGCATTTCGGCGCACGCCCGATTTTCTCGGTGCAGCGAGTGCATGCACGCGTGGGGTGCCGCCGCTGAAACGAACTCGGAGAGTGCAACCACTCGTGGAGTGCCTGCCGAAACGAACTCGCTTTACGCCGCGAGTGGGCACGCGTGGACACGAGTGCCGTGAAACGACCGCTAGACACAACCACCAAAGACAATCAAAGTTGCGGGTCATCGAAGGCACACACTCAATATTACAATATATACTGAAAATATGATACCCATTTTTTTGCGGCTTCTAAAAAGCTGCAAATACGTTATTTGAAAGGAAAAAAAAGTTGCACAGCCACGTGACTTCCGGTATCTTTCTCCTCCTCTAGATTTCTTCTTCCTCCCCAGTCCAGTTTCGGTTTTCGAGCAGTTGCATCTTTTGACTTTATTAAAAATATTATGGCAATGCAGGAAAGTATTGATTGTGTAGTCTTCTGACGCCATAATAAATAGCGTGGCAAAATATTAAAAAAAACTATTAGGGGGGGGGGGGGGTCAGTGTCCCTTTAAACGAAGAGTCAGCTGAATTCGTAATTCGTAAAGCCAGTTCCTTCCACCCGTCCATTTCTAAGATAATTTTAATCGAGCCATACTTATGGTCCTCACGAAAGTCCACTGCTTTCACTGAAATGGCAGGACGCATTTGACATAAAAATGAAACAGATGCCAGCTATCGCTCATAGTGGAAAATATCCTTCCTTCAATCCGGAATTTGAGGGGGAAAAAAGAAGACGAATGCTGAATGTTGGGACATACCAGCGGGCTGGAAAACCCCGCATTCCCCCGCACCAGGTGTGCCAGGTGGGGACGCGTGCGCAGAAACCAAATCCTGGACAAGAGAACCGAGCCCACTCACTGGCTTTGAGGCTCTCACCGGCGTCCCTGCTAACCCCAACCCAGTGGTTTCGATAGGCATTCTCGCCCTTTCCCGTTGTTAAAGCTGACGTCATCAGTTTGAAGCGCGAAAACGGCTCCTGGTTTCCGCGATCCCAATAGAGCAATTCGCCTTCGGTTCCATTGGCTGGCCCGCGTCGACGGGGCTCCCATTGGCCGCTGCGCCATGGCCTCCGAGATCCCGAAGCGGGCGCGCGCTAGTACGCAGCAGACGACAAAGGAAGCGGACGAGCAGACGACAAAGGGAGCGGACGAGCGGCTTGCATGCTTTCGCATTCACAACTCATAAGAAGTGCTTAGGTGTATACTCAAACTTTTCTTTCTTTCTTTCTTTTTTTCTTTTTTTTTTTTGCCCTTTGTGGTGTAGGTATTTTTCCGAGGACATTTAGAAAGCATTGTACCACATTCAAAACAGAAAACAAACGTTTTTTTTGTTGTTGTTTTTGTTGGGTACGCGCGCGACAGAACGAATGCGACTGGAACTTGTTTTTATTTTAGCGTGAGTTTTGACGGCGCTGCCCGCTCAGCTGTGTCAATCGACAAAGTGCTTAGCTGTCGAAAATGGTTTTCAACGGTCGAAGAGAGCCGAAATTTGGCGTGCCTATTTCACGCGTACAATTAACGTGTTTTCTGATGCACGCGACAGGACTCGGACATAAAATTGAGCGAGTGTCGAAATTCGAACAATATATTGTGTACTACGTACCATACGGTGCAGCGTTATCCGAAAAAGGATTTATTTGAGAAAGTTCTTACATAGCACAGCACTACGGTGCCTACGACGACATCTTGATGATCGGACGGAATCCAAGAGAACATCGTTTTAAAGCACGTTTTAAAAGAAAACTTTTTTCTTCTTTTTTTACAACATTTGCACAAAGGCAAAGGAAGGGACGCGACTGATCTGCACCCCACCCCAACAGCTATTTTTCAAGAGGACTGACAAGTACTCTACACGGGTTATCTCTGGGAGTGGGGAGAACAGTTCGCATTGTTCACGAAATCGCATCAAGAGCCGTTCGGCATTCTTTCCTCTTTTTTTTTTCGTTTCCCGTGAATGTCAAGCAGAAACGATTGAATGGCAGGCACTTATCAGCCCTGCTTTCTCACAGTGGAAGATAACACAAAAAGATTAAGCAGCATGCGTAAGAAAAAATAAACTGAAACCTTTCAAAAGAGGCAGAAAAACTTGGAATGCAAAACCGCGAAACACAGGCGGAGAATGTAACTTTAAAGATTTTTCCACAGTCCAAGAGAGTGTAGAAAATTTCTAGCTGACAGAAGGCGCCAGGCTGCATCATCATCTAATCATCGTCACCAACACGGCGGCGGCCTAGGAGCGTTTTTTTTTCTTTTCCGGACGTCTTCAAGGCGCCGTCACGTGACAGGGATCACGTGACCACCTCCGTACCCCCTCCCTTCCCCATCTTCTCAAATCGTGTTTATTTTTGTAGCGACTATTTCGACGTACATTTTCAAAATCATTTTAAATGTTATTTTGACGTTCGTGACGCCTCTTCCTAAAGACGTGAAACCATTTTCAAAATAATTTTGATGTCTCCTGTCAAATCTTTTTTCTCTCTCCTTATTTTGACATCTTGAACTCTGGCGCTTCGGAGTTCGAACTGGAAAGGGATCGAAAGTGGCGGTTAAACAAATATTTTGCCTACATGCGGCCTCGCGGGTCAACGCGCATTTTTAGAAAGCAAATGTGCAGTAAACTGCAGTTTTTAAAACCTTTTCAATAATGTAAAAAAAAAATAGGCCGCATGTAACTTTTGTTTGGTTGTGCCCAACATTACAGAACGGTGGACCGTTGCTTTTCGCGATTTATTTCACCTGTTTTATATAGACAAAAGGTGCGGAATGTCGTGACATAAAATTTACAGTTGATTGGACAATGCGCGTATCTCGTACAACCTCGCCAGAACCTTTGTTTCCTTTGCACCGGTCAAGAAACATCAAGGAGTCAATGTTTGCATTCACAACCCTTTTATTTAACATGCCGATCGTTTCGCAGTTAACCCGCTCGTTGTACAACGTACCAAAAAGGAAATCTAAACAGGGAACTCAGGAAACACGGTTAAAAGCAAGGCGGAAGTCAAATGCGAGGCGAGACTGCAACCATACGAAGACACGTTTGCATGATAAAGAGGCACAAAAAGCGTGCCAAATCTCCCAGTGTTACGTAGGGTACGCACTTGCATTTGTTACGTGCAGGCAATACAAAGGGATATCCCGCTCGTCTTCGTTGTAGATTCAAAATTAAAAAAAAATCCTAAAAAGAAAAAAAAAGATTTTAGACAGTTTAGTTGGGACACGCGTAACGAGAAATAAATTGTACGCGAAAAAAAAATTGTAGAACAATATTGACGGCGAGAGATTTATTTGAAATTCTGCGCGCGAAGTCCATGACGTCACTGGTCATTGCGGCGTGACCATCTCGGTCTTGCAGGCGAAGCCGCTCCACCTCTCCCCCACGCGCCCGAAATGCCGAGAGAGAAAACAAGTGGAAAGGAGGTGACTGCCGACTAAATCGCGTCTCGCGCCGTCAATATTGCTCTATTTTTTTTTTTTGCGTAATATTTATTTTTTGACACGCGTGTCCCAATTAGACTGTTTAATTTTTTTCTCCTTTTTAGTGGTTTTTTAAGTGAGACGCGCGCCGAAGGGACGGTCGAGCTCAGAACATCGCCGCCGAGCGTGTCACATCCGAAAGGATCAACTGTCGAGCCAGTCCCACACCACACGCTGAAGATTTTTCCACTGCCAACTCACGGACCGAAACCTCGTAGGCACGCAAACACATGACTCTGTTAACAACACCGACTACACCATCAAAAACTAAACGGACGAAACCACGAAACGGCTCCCACTGCGACGGCTGCTTTGACGGGGGCGAAGCAGGGGGTGGGGGGGAGGGGGGGGCTTGGCTTTCAGCTGGGTCAACGGCGGACGTCGACGCAGACGACCGAGTCGAGTGGCGGGCGCGTTTGGCGCACGTATCGATAGATGGCGCTAGGGAGCCAGAGTTTCGCGTTCATCCCCGCCCGTAGCGCCGTCTTTCCTGCACGGCATGTTGAGCCTGCTCCTCACGTGACTGAATTCGGCGAATAGCGGCGCCTCGCGCCATCACTGTGCGCGGCGCGCTCACGAAGGAGCCACAGTTGGAATGCGACGTGGGAGCCAGGTCAGACTCTAAAAGCCGTCTGCGCTGGCTGCGCCCAGACCAGCTGAGGACTTGACGCCCTGCCCACTTGCCCCTCCCCCCCCCCCCCAGTCATCTTTCACAACGCTTAGAAGAAGAAAACATGGAGAATAGAAGGGTGGGAGAGGGCATGACGTCAGCCGCGTAGCCTCCACAAGCCATGCTCCCTTGACGCCTCGCCTCTTTCTCATTTTCCTCCTTACTCTCCTCACTTATCAGCCCAACGTGACCACATCACGTGACCGTAGCTAGCCTTCGTTTAGCCTTCGATCTGATAAAACCTACCGGTCAAGTAGGTTAGGTTAGGTAAGTTAGGTTAGGCCCATCTGTCACTATTGAAAACCTACCGGACGGAGCGCGCGCAAGCCTGCAAGGAACCCTTCTACAATCAACCATCCATCTCGCACGTGACATGTCACGCGCACCAATCGCCAGAGAGATCTGCGGTCACGTTGGGCACTGGCGTACCAACTTGTTTTTGAGTGGGGGGGGGGAACTAGACACCCCCCCCTCCCCCAGGGCCGGGGTGCGGTGCCCTTGGTATCCCTTGGGCGCCGCCGGCCAGTGTTTGTCCTGCCCAGTGGCGGCTGTTTCAGGGGGGGGGGGGGGGGGCAAAACACATGCTTTGCCCCCCCCACTCTGAGAACGCGGGGGGGGGGGGGGCAAGTGCCCCGGTTGCCCCCGGTTGAGTACGCCCCATGACGTTGGGCACAATATCGTTTAAACTTTTTATGACTAGGCTTCACCAATATTGCAACGTGCCCCCTCCTAGTACTTCTAACCTCCTTGGCTCAAAAGCAGGGGAACGTACGCCGGGGGCGCGCGCAGCGTCTACTTTCCTGCACGGCATTTAAGTCTGCTCCCCACGTGATCGGATCTCGGCGAATAGCGGCGCGGCAGCACGTGGAAAACAGACGCGCAACTCTGGCTCCCGTAGGGAGCCAATACAGGAACTAATCGATACCGAGGGAATTTAATCGAGACATCGAGACTGCTCGCGACGACCATGGTCTATTAAAATGAACATAATATTTTTGTAATGTACCTTAGGCTTAAAAATAAATGCAAACAATAAAAGCAGTACTAAAAAAAAACGCGGTTGCATAACGAGGGCGCTTTTGCTGCCGACGGATTTCGTCTTCGTGTCGTCTAGTTTCTTTCGCTGGTCGACTACACCTTCCGACGCTGCTCCCCACGCCTTCTATCAATTTGTGCGCCAAATGCGCCCCGCCACTCGACTCCGTTGTCTGCGTCGCCATCCGCCGTTGGCCATCGCAAGTTTTTAGGCCCCATTTTTTATAGAAAGGGAACTACGCTTTGTAATTTTACAAGATAAAACCGACCTGCGAAATACACCTTTGACGAAAATTTTAGATTGCTACGTGCAGGCGCCGATATTTTCGGCCCATTTTAGTTCGAGCCTGGTTATTTCAGACACCCTATATATAGCCAGAGTTTAAATTTGAAAATTTTACTCGTAGTGTAGATATGAACATTCACAAAGCGCGCGTGTGCACCACCCCGCTTTTAAAGTGCGGCTTTCCTCCCACCTCTCTCCATTTTAGTAGAGCGAACGCTGGAGGGAGAGCGACCTCCTCTCCAGCGTTCGCTCCGCTGAAAGTGGAGAGAGGTGAAACCACTTCGTTCTTGACTGTCACCGACTCCTCCTAAGCACGCTGCTGCAATATTTGAAGTTTGGAAGTGTTGATTACGGCGGGTTAGCCCCGTCTAGAGTGCCTTCATGTGCGCACATGAAGGCTCCCTAGCCCCGTCGAACGCGCTTCTTAGCAAACACGGCTGCACTGCGGAGAAGCAACACCCGTGGAAGCATGCTCTACGAGTGTTGCTTCTCCACAGTGCACCCGTGCTCGGTAAGAAGCGCGCCTCAACGGGAGCTAACCTGCCTGAGTCAACTCTTCGAAAAATACGAATATTGGAGTTCATCTCGAAGCGAATATCGAATAGCGTATTATTCGAAACTACTATTCAAAAATTCGCGCAACATTAGCATCGTCGACTGAGAGGAGCCTGGCATTTTGCAGCCGTATGGGTTGGTTTGTCGTTTTGGAGGGAAATTCTCTAAACTCCCTAAAGATGTGCTGCACCGATATTGGCTAAATAAGGTGTTGACTAATCTGTACGCGCAAAAGCGTTTTGTTTTAGAGTTTTGCTTCAGAAGTGTTACTGTTGGTTGGAGGCTTCAGCACGCAGCGCGTGTAATTATACTCGCAGCATGCATATTACTTCGTGAATTCAATTCAATTACAGTTTCAACTACTTTGCTCCAAAAGTATACAGTCAATTTCAATTTGAATTGCTAGTGCAAAGAAATAATGCACTACTTTTCGAAAGTAATGCCATTACTTCGTAATTAACTTTCTTTGAGAGCTAGCCAACTGCATTGATGTATTTTTGGCCTTTCTAGTTTGGCCAATGCATGCCATTTGACAATATTCGTCCCATTTCGTGCTTCCTTGTTTCGCCCACTTCATAGTGGCATATAATACGAATTCTGAGTGTAGTCTGAGGTTTTATTATTTTGCGCGACACGCTCAAGTTTCTTCTCTTCATCGCGGCAGTTCAAAGCTTCCTGAAAATGGCCCGCAGATATGCGGTGCTATTCAGTGGGCACTGCACAACCAGCTACTTCTGGTTCTTTCTCTGCGCATTAAAAGGTCGCCTTTTGTGGCGGACATCTTCCATCCCCTTTGCGGATACTTCGAGGCGATGTGCGCCCCTTCCGCCGCGCCGGGCCACCGTGGCCCGGGCCAAGTCGCAACCCCTGTGCAAACCCACGGGTCGGGAACGTTCCACCGCACGCGGGCAAAAACTGCCGAGTCACTGGGCAGTGGTCGCACACTAAAGGAGGGCTCTGCGCATGCCCAGAACGCCCAGAGACAAAGGTGGCAGCGAGCAGAAGCCGATTAGCATCGAGACAAAACTGAAAAAAAAATCACGAAGACATTAGTTGTATTACGTGAGACTAACAGTAAACTAAAACACTGCTTAAAAAAAAAAAAAAAAACGAGATAGAGGTGAATTTTGACGTATTTTTATGATGAAAATAATCCCCGGAGAAGGGGAACACAAACCTCCAAACACAGCTAGGTCTGTGTTTCTCCTTTGTCCCTCTTGTTCCCCTTCTCCAGGGATTATTTTCATCATTCTTGTCCAGCTCGCTCGCACCTTTGCATTTAATTGCATTGTAATCGTATTTTTATCCCGTGAATCTGAATTTCGCGTTCTTTATCCCCGAAGATTTAACAAAACGCGAGAAAATACGAAAAACCTTCGATCAGTCGTGACGTCATACTAGGCGCGTGTCGCTCGCGTGGGCAGCGTGTGCAGTTACAAGCTTGCCAAGCGTATTCCCCCGCTCTGACACCAGTTCGTGGCGTCTCTGAACTTTCTGAAAATAGCAAGAGCGCGCGTGCATAGCTTCGACAAGCGCTGAAGATGCGCGAGAGCGGAGATTCCGAAAACTCCTAATATGACGTCATGCCCCGAGAAGAAGGGGCTTTGGCAGTACTTTGAAAATTAATTTCTGCAACCTCCGTGCACCAAATTGATAAATAGTCGCGATATCCGTGATCCCGGAGGCCAAACGAAGACGATATAGGTGTTTTTCCTCAAACACAGAACCGCTTCAGTCTCCCTTTCATAATCATGCTAGGTGCGTGGCTGGAATCGGCCCGACATTCCAAATCTCATGATAAAAACCCGTGCGTGATCTTCCTTCGCTGTGCCAGTGTGTGCGAATCGCCACGTGGCTGTACTTGTACAAAAACCCATGCCGTTCGTTTTTTACGTAGTGTTGACAGAGTGACGGATTTCAATCTGGCGGCACAGCGTACAGGCGTTTGGCCAGTGTGGCGACCGGAGCCGGAGCGGCAGAATTGTGAAAGCGCCTCGTTTTCCCGCAGGTGGCGCGGCCAGCGCGGCCGTCTGGTCACGTGAGTCCCTACCCGTGGAGTGGCACCCGGCTTGGTTCCAGCACTGACACTGTGCGCTCTGCGTCGGCCGTCGGGTGTCCAAGATGTACCACCTCCTGGAAGAAATCCGGGATTTTTACAACAAAACGCTCGAGAGCGGAGGTAAGCGCCCGGGGACAGCTTTTTCATTCATTCGCGTAAGGGCCCCGGCCAACGCCTGCCGCCTAGGCCTAATGCCGGTTCGGCCGCCCGCACGCACGAACGACGGCTTTTTCGGGCCCCGGGCCCCCGCCTAGTCGCGGTCCTGACCGCAACGCGCGATTCTGGGGCGCCCGTCGAGCACGCGGGGCGGAGGGCGGGGTCCGTGCTCGTTCGGCGGTCACCCCTCCCCGCCATCGCTTTTGGCCCGTGGCTCCACCACACGCCCCCGAGTTTCGCGAGGTTGTCCCCCCGGAGCGGTCGGGGTGGCCCGCTGGCCCCCAGCGGGGCCCCGGTCGATGGGCGTCCGTGACCTCTTTCCACGCCCCGGAAAGGTTCCGGCCCGAGGCGACGTCCAGCAGCAATGCCCCCGCGCCCTTCGCACGTGGGGCTCGGGCCGGCCTCGCGAAGCTTTCCCCGACGCGTCTCGGCGACGGAATGCGCCCGGCGACGCTGCCGAAAAACCGCTCGGCTGGCCGCCCTCCTGGATCTGGCGCAGAAAAAAAGCTCGCACCCTTCTATTTGTGCTCCCGGGCAAAAGTCGACCGACCGAGGAGCTCGGTTTGCACGGGCCCGAGCGTCTGGAGACCGCGCTCGTGTGGGGTCCAAGCGGTACTGGTCGGAGTTTACGCCAAAATCCGATAGGTCGAATCGAGCAGCTCAAATCAAGTGCTGTGTCGCAGCTTCCGCTGTCTTTCGCTGCGAGCCCTGACTAAACCAGTCTAGCTCGTTAAGTTTGTCATGACCTTCCGCTTTTGAACTGTGCATCTTCTAGCCTTTGAGTGCGCTCTGACCGGTATTGATGTCGCTGGCCTGCCCAAAGGCGGGGCTTGGGTCGCCGGCACGCTGCGAGCGCTTGGCGGTTTCGACGAGGCTTGATGCAAGCTCGGGCCTGAGATTATAATGAAGTTTCCCCAATCTTGGCGAGGGGTGGCTGTTTGGCAGCCCAGCTTGCCGACTGTTTCCTGTTAGAAAGCCTAGCTAATCGAAACAATCGGTAAACTAGGCTGCCAAAAAGATGGTGCTTCGCCTGGGGGACACTTAAATATAATCTCGGGTGTGAGCTTGCACCAACCTTCGTAGGAAGCGCGAAACACTCTCAGCGTGCCAGCAGCACAAGCCCCGTCCTTGGAGGAGGTCTTAAAACAGTCCAGCGACGTCGATACCCTTTGACCTATGGCAAATCAAAGCGCGGCAGTTTCTCACTCGGAGACTGTATAACTCTCCAATGGAGTGTTAAAACGACGTCTGGGAGAGAGGCCACCCACTGCTTGGGTAACGGATGGCCAAATGCAGTGCCCATACTTCTTGGCGGTCGGGATTTGCATGCCTCCGAGCTCTCGCACTGTGCGTGACTTGCACGAGACGGTCATCGCGCCGTGCTGGTGGTCGTTGCTCTTCTTGCCCAGGTCAGATTTGGTGGTGTGAAGTGAACACTGCCCCCAACTCTGCACCACAATGGGAGCCGACGGGTGTGTCTGCGAGCCACGTAGGGTCAGTCTTCTGTATTAAGGTGGCTGCCTTGTTAATAAGTATGCTATTGGGTATCCAGGGAGCAAGCGGGGCCTGCTGCATTCTGACACCCGGTCGTTGTCTTGAGCACTGCCGTAGCACCTATCCTGGTGGCTGTATTCTTCCTCGTTGCGATACAATGCTTGCGCTGCCTCGAATAGCACTTCCTCAAGGCAGGTTATTTATTTATTTCACTTAACCCGCAGTGCCCAGTGGGCATTATTGCAGAAATCTCACAAGGGTACCAACATACAAATCTACGCAAATATGTGCAGAAATATACCTACAAATATATGAGCATAAATGAACTTCACTGTCGAGCAAACAAATCGTAACGTAGGAACAAAAGCACTACCGTATAATACCACGCATCCGCCCATTCCACATTAAGCGCCCATCCCCAAATTTGTAAGATCTGAGAAAATACGCACAGTACATTTATATGTAAAATTGATGACCGGACAAGTGCCCATCCCCCATTTTTTTGTGATTATCTCTGAAGTTTGAGTGGGCACTTGCCCGGTATTTTATGGTAGTCACGTTTAACAGAGACTGAAGAAACGAGTATTTAGAAATACAATATTACTGGGTAGCTGATGCCATTCTCCAACTGTATGTGGAAAAAAGTTGAGTGTTTGAAAGCACCAGTTTTTGCGAGCATGATGTGTGCTTCGTGAAATAAAATATTGCGGATACAAATATATATACAAATATATATATATATTTGTTGTTCTGAGTATATGTTATGCATTAGCTTTGGCTGAAGACGTCTACGAAAATGTAGTGGCTTAAATTGTTCATTTTTGATGGCACTGATGTTTTTATTGTACCCATACTCTAGAAACAAATCTTGCAGCTTTGTTTTGCACCGTTTCAGTTTGATCGATATGCGCACAAGAAGAATCCAAAATTGCACAGAAATATTCAAATTCTTCAATCATTACTGTAATAGTGTTTCTTTTTTACATTCTCGGTTAGCTTTAGATGCAATCTGCTCAACGTGCGCTTTCCAGGTAAAATTTAGAGAAAAAATATGCTAAAATACTGGGCTACTAGTGCTTGAGCCTGCCATGGTCATTCATTTGGTGGCCTTTTTGGCTTTATGAAGGGCGCCGAGCTGGTGCCTGGGAAGAGATTTCCAAAGGTGCCATGCCACCTTGCAGCATCTCCAGAGATTTTTAGCACACTGAAAGTGGGATCCTTGGATCCTAGAAAAAACAGTACTGTACAGGCACATTTTTACAAGTTGTAAAGAGGCTTCACCAGATTCTTCCTCTGTATGGGTGGAGGGACGGTCGGGGCTATGCCCTTTGATGCCGGTTTGCACCGTCTATCCTAGAAAGTTTTACAGCCCTCAAAGTTTTACAGAAGATTCGGTCTCTCAATTTGTCCAACTCGTCCTTTTTCACAATACTGTAGTTCCCAGACCTCTTCTCCTAAACACCATTTTGTTATTCTCATCCTTTTGTCCTCCATCCTACCATCCACTGCTCCTGCCAAATCTGTTACCTCTTCGGGGAAGATGGGACCAAGCCTCGTGTGCTTTATAACTGCCCATTCAATTGTCTCGTTCCTCACTTGGCATATTTCACACAATTTGTTCATTTCCTGATATTTAAGCTCAGTATGTCCTTGTTCCTATTGCCCTTGTTCTAGCTTTAAAGAACAGTAAAAAGCTTCCTCATTGGTGATCCAACACCTGTCCCTCCCTTGCATCTCGTTTTGGTGACCTGCATGTTGGTAAAGCCGATTTTCCTCGCAATCTTTCCTCCCACATTTTGCTCTTTCGCTTAGTTTTCTACCTGGGTAGTCTGCTTGTTCTGTCTACTTTCTCTCGGTACTTCGGTTTGTTCCTTTTGTGTTCACTTTTAGCGTATAAATGCTCGCTTCCCTGCCCATCGTGTAGCCTTTGTTTTGGTTGGCCCTTGTTCAGAGTCTAGCCTGGCTCTCGCCCTTCGAGAGATATCCCACCTTTGTACCGCTTGGTTCGGTATGCTCCCAGTGCCCTCTGCCCGATCTCTAAGCTTGACAGAGATATGCACTTGGTGCACGGTACGCCGCATTCCCAAAAGAGTGCCGGCACCCTCGTCGTTGATGCCATTTGGCTTGCCGCGAGCAATTAAAAATGTCCGAATGAAGCTTAGTGTAGTTGTGGACTGAGCAGCTGCGCGGGAGGTACCGGTGGCAAGCTTGTGAAAGGGCCCTAGGAATGCACCGTTCGGGAGGCTTTCCTCTGTAGCACAAAGGTGCGACTGAGACGGCCGACCGGAAGCAGATTTTCGGGAACTTTGGGTTGCGGCACTCAATTGGTTGTTACTTTGAGTGGTCTGTGGGATGGGCACCGAGAAGCAGCTTTCCACAGACAGTCAAGGTAAACCGCCTACCCGCCCGCCTGCCTGCCTGCCTGCCTTCGGACAATGAGTCCCCGGGAGGAACGGCAAAGAAAACGGTCTACAGAAACCGTGATCGGTGATGCCCCCTTCCCCCCCCCTTGAATGCAGATGCCCGGGTCCAGGAGTGGCTGTTCATGCAGAGCCCATGGCCGACCCTGACCATCTGCCTGTCGTACGCCTACCTGGTGAAGGTGCTGGGGCCCTCGTTGATGAAGAACCGGGAGCCGATGCAGCTGCGCTGGATCATGGTGGGATACAACTTCTTCATGGTGGCCATCAGCCTGGTCATCTTCCTGCTGCTGGGCTTCTACGGCTGGTTTGGACACTACAACTGGAAGTGCCAGCCCGTGGACTACACGGAGAGTAGCGAGGCCATCCTCATGACCCACCTGTCCTGGTGGTACTACATCTCCAAGTTCGTCGAGTTTGTCGACACGGTGAGTGGGAGCCCAAGGCCCCCGGCGGGACCTGACCCCTGGCCCTTCCTTCCCAGATATTCTTTGTGCTGCGCAAGAAGTTCACTCACATCTCTACGCTGCACGTCATCCACCATGGCATGATGCCCATGAGCGTCTGGTGGGGGGTCAAGTTCACGCCTGGTGAGTGGCGGCTGGCCAACCCGCCTCGCGGCGTCTGAGCCCTGTCTCTCCAGTGTTGCCGCACTGTCACTTCGATTTCTCCCTCGTCGAGAGGCAAAAATTCCCTTTTTTTCCCACCACACCATTTTAGTGACAGAAATCGTTTTTAAGAAACGCATGACGCCACCAAGCATATTTAAATGAAGCAACACCTCCCTTATGTTTTTGTTTTGAACAAGTTTGCATCGCATAAATTACGAAATGTGGAAGTTGACATTCGGCAAACTGGGTCTCTCTTCCCCTTCTCTTCCGCACTATACATTGGTTGAATGAACCAGGGGAACTAAATGAAGGCAAGCAGGCCATTAACTAAGCTAATATCGCCTGCTCGTTTTCGTGATGTGAAAAAGACCACACCAGCTGTGCAATCCATGATCTATCGCATTGACAGAGGACGTGTGTGCGTAGCTAGTGGTGAGGAAAGCGCGCGAACCGACAGTACTGTACCGGCAGGCTTGCAGCATGCACATGATGCAAGTCGTGATGAATTAGATTGGCTCTTCAAAACAGCAAACTGTCTGAGTAGCTAGTGCCACTTTCTTTCTCTTGTTCGATGTAGATAAGAAAGTTACAAAATTCCGGTTTAGTTCGTTTATTAAAAAAATATTTCCCACGTTTTACATGTGTTTAAATTCTGGTTTCTCTTTTTCCCTAGCTGCCATGCTTTTTCTCACAATATGGGAAATTTCCCACGATTCGGCAACACTCTCTCTCTCCCCGCAGGAGGCCACAGCACCTTCTTCGCCTTCGTCAATAGCTTCGTGCACATCCTGATGTACTTCTACTACGGCCTGGCGGCCATCGGGCCCAACATGGCCAAGTACCTCTGGTGGAAGCAGCACATGACCACCATCCAGATGGTAAGTCTGTAGTGTGCCCCCCACCCCCCGGCCAAGCTCACCCCTCCCCTGCAGGTGCAATTCATCGCCATCTTCGTGCACTCCTTCCAACTGCTGTTCCGGCCGGACTGCAACTACCCACGGGGCTTCATGTGGTGGATTGGCTTCCACGCCATCATGTTCTGGTTCCTCTTCTGGGACTTCTACAAGAACACCTACTTTGCCAAGCGCCTCAAGGGGCCGCCCTGGGACGTTCGGCCACCGCCAACGGCCGGGCGGCCAGCAACGGTACGGCCAACGGCACCAACGGCTACGTGAAACACGCCTCCAACGGCCGCAACGGCGGCTTCCTGGACGGCTACTGCCAGCTGAGCGGCCTGCAGGACTGGGAGGACCAGAAGCGAGACTGAGGTCTCACGGACTGCCCCCCAGGGGGCCTCCTCTGCACGGCCCATCGGGGCCTCACACACGGCCGGGACCACGGGCCTCCCGGGCCGTGTAGGCTGCTCTAGCACTAATTTTATACGCGCACGGTTAGCCCGACCGGCGAGGACGACGGCGACGGCACGACCATCGGCGACACGGGGGACGTGCGTGTGCGTGTGCGAGTGTTTTTTTTTCTTCTAGGTTTGTTTGTTTTGTTTTTTTGCAAATGACTAGTTTTGTACACAGTGTATAAAACGCGAAGGTTTACAGTGACCGTTCCTCCGGGTGCGCGAGTGCTGCGGTGGCCCGCGACGAAGAGTACGTGGTGTGTGCCGCTCCGGAGGTGGGGGAGGCAGTGCCCCGAGCGGGAGGCCCTCGAAAAGCGCCTCCGCACACGTGCCGGTGTCTGTCGGCGTTGCCCAACGCGGGGACCAAGCGGCACCTCCGCGGCTTCTTTTGCTCCCGGAGGCCTCCGACGGACGCGAGTGCACGACCGGCGGAAGTTCCCTGGCCTCGTGGATGCAGCTTGGACGACGGGTGGGGAATGTGCTCCCGCTTGCTTGCCTCTCGGTCCGGAGGAGTGGGGAGAGCGGGGCTACCCGCTCGTTTCAATAAAAAAAGGTTGGAACAAAACGGTCTTGTCGTGCTGGAAGCTGTCGGTGTGTTCGGGTAACAGACGCTTGTTTTCTACTCGGAGAAAGAGTGCCTCTGGTTTGGCTCTACTGGCCCGCGTTGTGTCGGTGCTCGAGCGAGATTCTAAATTGCGTTCGATGCACTGGTATTTTTAGGGCCATTAAAAGTCTAGCTTTCGTAGTTTAGAATGTGGAAAGAAGCTGGGAGAGCTGCGGAAAATGTGCGGTCTGGTAAATGGGAACTCTCACTGCGGCGCAGTTTTTTTATTTCGTCGGAGTCCAACGCAGTCCATGTCCTTCTCCTGACAGTGTCACTCTCATTCTAAAGTCTCTGAAGTCTTCTGCATCGTACGGGGGAGGAACCTGCAAGGTTTTCTACTTTTGCAAGATTTCCAGCAGCGTGTGCATTGCTCCAGCTTTTACAGTTTCGGTTGCCGACGATGTGCCACTCGAATCCCACATTTTGAATTTTGGCGAGACATTCTTTACTGCTTTAGAAAAGAACCACTAATTCCGGGCTGTCGGACACTTCGACTGCCACGTTTGCGTGCATGCAGTCCCAGAGGACGACGGAGGCTTCCGCTAAGCAGAGTAACTGTATAG
>JAZHYW010046897.1:0-10091 GCA_037355805.1 Ixodes ricinus
ATCTAAATTTGTTTTTTGAATCATTATCTATAAATTTTGATGCTTTGCTTTGTACGGAAACGTGGATCCCTGAAAAATCTGAGCCCCCTCATTTCAGTGGCTATAAATGCACCAGCCTGGGCAGGAAAAATAAAAGAGGAGGCGGGGTTGCGATTTATTTAAGAGAAGATATCTCTTGCTACGTGTTAGACGAGTTTTCCGCTATCTCGACGGACGTCGAGTCTCTTGTTGTGGACGCCGGAAGTGTTATTGTTTGTGTTGTTTATAGACCACCGACTGGAGACAAATCTGTGTTTATATCTTACTGTGAGGACTTGCTTGGGTTTCTTGGCTCAACAGCTAAGCCATTTTTTATAATGGGTGATATAAATATCGATTTACATAAAGAAGAAAAGCATGCGTTTGAATTACAAAATGTCTTGTGCACCTTCAGATGTATTAATACGGTAACACTGCCCACCAGGGTGACCTCAGATACCGCTACTTGTCTCGACGTATGTATAACTAATTTAAACACTCATGAGGTATCTTCTGGCATTTTTACACACGACATAAGTGACCATTTACCAATCTTTTGTTTTGCACCATTCCTTAAAAAAAGCAAACTCAACGTAGCGTTTACAGTTACAGGAAAATAGACGAAGATTCCTTGAGAAAGTTTCGTGACCTAATCACTGCCATCGATTGGAACACTGAGTATGTTGAACGCGACCCAAATATCGCGTACGCAGGCTTTTCTAAAAAACTTAAAATATGTTATGACACTGCCTTCCCACTTAAACTGATGAACAAAAGAAAAGATAGATTGCGCAAACCTTGGATGACCAATGAGTTATACGCTCGGATTAAAGAAAAAAATAAAAAATACCATGATTTTCTTAAAAGCAGAGATCAAGATATTTTAGCAGCCTACAAAAAGTACAGAAATAAGCTAACAACTGATTTGAAAAATACAAAACAAGATTATTATCAACGCCTATTTGTTCGCGTCCAGAATGAGCCCAGAAAAGTATGGGAAGCGGTAAATACCCTCACAAACAGTAGCAATCGCGCCACAGAAATACAATCTGTGATTGTCGATGGCAAGCGTGTGAGCGGGTTGGACTTATCTAACGCAATGAACGAGCATTTTGTAAAAGTTGGCGAGTGTACTGCAGATACGCAAGCATATTACGACACACCTAGCACGACTTCCTTAACAAACTCGATAATGTTATCACCAGTCACCCCACAGGAAATAGAACTACTAATAACAAATATAAAAAATAATGTAGCTGCCGGCATCGACGACATTAAACCAGTTCCTATTAAATACGTTTCCCAAGATATTAGCAACGTCCTATCGCACATCATAAACTGCATGTTAGAAACGGGTATATTTCCTGATCAACTTAAAATTGCTAAAGTTACACCTGTCTACAAAGGGGGCGGAGAATACTTACAAAATTTTCGACCAATTTCGGTCTTGCCTATATTCTCTAAATTATTTGAGGGCGTTATACAAAGCAGAATAGACCAATTTTTATCTAAGTATCATGTGATTAACAAATCACAATATGGATTTCAGAAAGGTAAATCCACGGAGCAAGCACTCGTAGAGGCAAAGGACAAAATAATATACAATATTGAGAATAAACTATATACAGTAGGAATTTTTTTAGACCTAA
The DNA here is from genome assembly GCA_037355805.1 of Ixodes ricinus. Lineage (NCBI taxonomy): Eukaryota > Metazoa > Arthropoda > Arachnida > Ixodida > Ixodidae > Ixodes > Ixodes ricinus. Next base: position 1,668 of record JAZHYW010046897.1, read on the forward strand.
GTAAAGCGTTTGACACTATACAACACGACATACTGTTCAGAAAACTACATACATATGGAATACGTGGAATAGCTTTGTCTCTCATAAAAAATTATCTTGAAAATCGGTTTCAATTTGTTAAAATAAACAACATTGTCTCAAGTACAATGGAAATAAAATGCGGAGTCCCACAAGGTTCGATCTTAGGTCCCCTTCTGTTTCTTCTATATATAAACGATATTACAGCAATCCCGGGATCTCATGAGCTTATTATGTATGCGGATGACACCAGCGTATTTTTTGCAAACTCATCCAAAGCCCAGTTAGAACTATTGACAAATAGCTATCTTGCCGACCTAGCTACATGGCTTCAAGCAAACAAGCTAAATTTAAATACGAAAAAAACGAAGTATATACTATTTGCACCTAAAAATAAACGCGACAGTACCAACTTAGTTATACATTTTAAAGATGAAATTATAGAACAAGTTCACGAACAAAAATTTTTGGGAGTTTGGTTTAATCAAGAGCTGAATTGGAACACACACGTGAATAAATTAAGTTCCGAGCTTTCACGGTCGGTTGGATGTCTATATAAAATAGGGAACCTTATACCAACATGGCTAAAGAAAAACTTATATTATTCGCTCTTTTACTCTAGGCTCTGTTATTGTCTTCTAGTGTGGGGCACGACATCGACCACAAACTATAACTCGTTGCTCACACTGCAGAAAAAGATGTTGCGCCTACTTGAAAATTATAAGGGTAAAATACAAGACCTGCACACTGCACCACTTTTTAAAAAATATGGCATTCTCAAGGTCAATCAGATATATTATTTTAAATTATTACAACTGATTCACAAACAAAAACTATATGTGACGGATTTAAGCGACGTAACGCATGCATACCCTCTTCGACACGCACATAGGCGGCCCCCTCAGACCCGTACAAATTATGGAACACAAACAATGGAATATCAAGTCAGTAAAGCTCTGAATAACATTAAAGACCACATAGATTTTAATAACAATTTTAGTAAATTTAAAAGGGATCTCAGGACACTCATGGTGGGCAGTGATAACCCCTTATCATTTGAATTTGTATGTAATAACTAGTTGTTTTCTGGTATATTCTAAAAATGAATATCTTGTTTATTACTAAGCATAAACTCTGTAAACTGTGTGCTGCTGGAAAGCGCTGCATTGGGGACAGAGACCTTGTCAGGCTTCGAGCCTTTAGTCCCTGTCTCCATTTCGGTTGATTCCGGAAAAATAAACATTCATTCAATTCAATTCAAACATTGAAAAAGTAAGACAACAAAAAAAGATCTTGAATGTCAAAATTCTATCTCGAATCGTCAGTTGGGGCATACCAGATGCCCTTCGACCGCAAAGTGGAGTTCCGGATAGGTGAATGAGCTGACACATCCGCTCGATCCCGGACGGGTGGTCTTTCCTTCCTGTTGTCCTTCTCCTTACCTTATTTGCGCTGTTTAGAGGGATGCTGAACCGAAATCTGGATTCCACAAAACACGCGGCAAAAGCGTGCAACGGGATGCTACAAACACCAAAACATCATCTCATACAGCGATATCTCGAACGGATGACCGTATTTTTCAAGAAAAGGAGGCGATTTGACAGAAATGTCTACGTCATGTTTTTCCAAGAAGGAGGGAACGGCTCGCGTCTTCCACCTCGCCGCCTTGAGGGAGCGAACCGAAGAGGAGGAAGCGAGGTATCTCACGTCACGCGCCTCGTCGGCCTGGTTCAATCTCGACCTCTTTTCCCCAAAAATACGGCCATCCATTCGAGTATCGCCACGAGTAGTGTTGTAAGGATTGTATGCGTCCCGCCTATATCTCCTGCATTGTTTTTCCTGAAACCAACTTTCGGTTCACCATCCTTTAAGTCAACAGGCCTCCGAAGGCGAGAAAGAAAAAGGGCGAGCAGGCGACGTACCTGACCCCAGTCCACTCAGGATTGTGCAGACGAGTCGCGCCTAAAACGCTGCTAGTATCAGCGAAAAGAGCCGAGCGAGAGGGTATCTCTGCTGTACCAGCACCACTCAGAATAATCAGAATCCTCGGCATCGCTCTCCTCTCCTTCGCATGAACGTCATTACAGCTTGGATCGCGCTAACTCGGCTTGTTGGGCCCGAGGACGACCCGGACGCGCTGATTGAACTCGAGCCCCGGCTGAACACTGACGCAAGCACTCGTGCCCAATCTCAGGTCTCGATCGATCGGACTGTGATGACGGTAAGGATGCCTGTCTGCCTATCCTCGATGGTTTTGGCCGTACTCGCTCTCTCCGGTGCCAAAGACAAGGAATGATCCGTTTGTTTTTCGGCTAACAAGACACCTTAGCCTGTCACAAGCCCATTACATTTGAGGATGCAGACAAGAGCTAATAATACCATATTTCATGAAACGCGGACGGTAATACGTCAATGCCCGGATCCTTGGCTCAACTTCATTTTTATTTTTATTTTTAATCACAACACAAAAATAAGAGGATTGAAAGCTGTCACATGTTATCCACACCAGAACTGCCTGTTTGACACAACCCAAACCTGAATCTGAAAATATTTGCGCATCATATACAAATATATAATACTGTTAGAAGGGTGAACGACTTATTTTAAAACTAATACCACAATGGGGTTAGCTACGCATGAAGCTGATTTTATTAAAATTTCGGCGTCAAAATAGGGCTATGCTGTGCTCAGCGATGGGGTCGTCCAGGACAGCGAATTTATTCGCTTCCAACGGCAATCGATGTTAGCGACGCCTGCCCTGATCCTCAGAGCAGCCCCGTTCACCAGAATATATTCTACCAAAGATAGCGGCAATTCAACTCCGACTCAAAGGAAATTTAGAAATCAATGGTTATCTTTTATTCAGGCTAATCATACCAGAGAATTGGATTATGCATTTTGTAGGACGCGAAACGATAAATGCTACGAAACCGATTTCCCGCCCTCGAGGTCCGGAGATTGAACATTTCAAGAGGTGGTGGAAAGGAGGCGGGAATTCCCAGCATGACTAATCTCGATTTTATGGGTAAAAGCATAAAGTCCGGACAATGGAGGATAACAGAAAGCTATAGAATATATCAAAGGTATTTTTGTCAGCTTTATTCCCAAAACGGCAGTTAATTTTCACTTGACCTGAACACAGCGACCCCAGCCACTATGTTTTCGGTTTTATTTTTTTATGCCGTACCTGCCTGGACATTTAGCGTAACTTAATATATCATCGTTGCCTTCGTGTATTTGTCCCGAAATTTATGTTGCAAGGATTTTTAATAATTTACTAACTTCAGATTTTTTTCTATCGCAGGCATGGAAAATAGACGGGTTTGCTTGATCTGTCTCAGTATTTTGTAGACCAGTGTATTAATAAAAAACAACCTCAATCTAAGAAGAAAACGCAGTTGCTTTATTTGACGGGTAACCACGGCAGTGCGCACTTTCAATCAATCAATTAAATACCGCATTTTGTTATTTATTAATTTGACGTGGAATGTTAATAGCCTTGCCTTAGACTCGTTAAAAGAAGAAAAAAGGAAAGAAAAAGGGTAAAGAAGTTTCAAGTTTGTTCGAGTGGACATCTCAAACATGTGCAAGCGAGACATTTGTAATCAGATTTAAATAAATCATAAAGCAGCGTTTCTTTGAGGTATTTATTATCTGTTACGGTTTAAAGATATTATGCTCGCTCATTGTAATCTAAGCGTATACGATTTGAATGTAAGTTAATCTTGAAGTGTTTACTATTTTCAAACGAATCAAGTGAATGCAGGTTTGAAATTAGAACACACACACGATGTATATTTCTTGTGCCTTTCAACATTTAAAACACCCTTGGGTATGAAGTTTATGCCTGGAACAAATACACAAGCAAACCACAGCCAAAGAGCTGATCGTACCATGCGCCTGAGAAACGCCTAGGTGAGATATGGCACACCCATGTGCCAAACTTGTCCATACTACGGTTTTGTCTTCAACGCGTTAGTTGGTGCCAGAGTACCAACTAACGCGGTATGGAGTTTCTTCGGTCTTTCCATGGCTTTTGTCTGACTCGCGACATAATTGCCAAAGTGACAGACTTCAGCCAAAGATTTCACGTATGAAATCCGAAGATCCAGCAGTGAGGCCTATACCTGGCACTTGTTTGGCACTTTGTGCCCAAAGTTGTCATATAAAAAACGAACAACTTGAAGTGAAGACTGGCTTTACCACCTCTTGGGTGATTTAGGCCAAAATTTGCAGATGATAGCCACACAACCAGCAGTGAAGCGTAATTTTGGTATTTGTTTGACGAATTAGGCGAAATGCATACTATGCTAAAAGAAGGTCAAGTTTGTGACTTTCTTGGTTGAACAACCCAAGAAACCCTAAGTTCCCGGAGAAAAAATCAATTGTCTTCCAAAGACTTTTGCTAACTGGGTAGCCTTTTATATGCCGTGTAGATTGCCAATTCACCGTTGGAACTGATCGCCGGTAGTGAGCAAGAGAAATAGCGACGATTCAATGGTGAAGTGATGGACGAGCTTTTCACCTAAATCCATTTAAACTGGGCGTAGAAGCTATGCTCGCACATAGCCAGTAAGCTTATTAATGCTCCACTAATGGAACGTATTTAGATTGAACTCTTTGATATGAAAAATTTAAGCTTTGTAACTCATGCTCTGTCAGAATGAAGCGCGTATTCGCAACCATCCTGTCGAAGAAATTTTGAGAAATGGAATGAACTAAACAAGTCATTCTTCCTCCTCCTTCGCCCCTCATCGTGCAAATTTGCTTGTTGCTCTCTATCTTCCCAAAGTCTCCCTTTTGCTTAAGGTTTTGCTTTTAAACATCAGTGTCTCATATCAAATTAGCATCCTTCCTCCGTAGCTGCAGTGGCAATGTCCTTCACAGTATACCATTACTTGCTCATGCGTCTTTTTGATTAACCCGTTAACATTTTGCCATCGTGTGTCTTTCACTAATGAAACTCTTCTTAATCCTAGTCCGTAACGCCCCTGTCCTAGCATCTCATGAAAAGCAGCTCCTGCCAAGTGATGCTAGTAGATTATTTCTCTACCCACGTCCATCTTAAGCTAACTCAGGTACCTTCCAAGACTCTTTTTGCCTGCGTACCTGAACTTCACTAGCACATATACCTCTGTGACCTTCAACTCTATTCTTAACTTGGTATTTTCTGGCCTCTTTGCTAAGCGCGTCGATTTTGTCTCCAAGTTTACTAGGCCAGTTTTTATTTTATGTCAATCAGCTTCTGATGTGCAAATAGCTAAAAACTCATCAGGCACCTCCCCGTCCTTTTCTCACCCACCGTGTATGTCCTACCAGACGTCGAAAAACCGAATACCGGAGTCAACAGCAGAGGTTCTTCATTTTCACTGCTTCTTTGAGCAGAGCCTGCTCTTTTTCGGGGTGTAGTAAAATACATGTTGGTGGAATGTTTTCGATTCACGATCGAGAGAGATAATGTAAGCAAACAATAACTCAGACACAAGTCAGACCCCGAAAAAGCAACCTCACACACAGGTGTCGAAGCTTCTACCAACACACAGGCACGCTATAGCAAAAAACACAACATGACAAAGCCGGTTTCAGCGGTAGTCCTCCAGGGTAACTAAATCCAATATACAAATAGGCGACGCTCTATCTCATACGCCCGCTGAAAAACACGGGCAAAAGAGCATGCTGATGTTTCTTTTTACGCTTTAAGCATTTTGTTTAAAAAAAGCCGCGTGCTTACCCATCGCGGCTCGCAGCAGGTGAGTTATACGACCAGCGGGACACGGAAAAAAAGGGGGGAAGGTTGTTTCGCACGGTGAATCGGCTGATGAACCGTAACAGGCTAAACAACATTTTAACTACTGAAAATAAAACACATGTTTGCACCTGTAATCAGCTGATCGTCACCGCAAAACCACCACATCCGGCCTACTATTAGGCAAGTCTTGGGGCACGGGAAGCTAACGGGCGACCGCCGATAAAATTCTCCTCGCGTACCGTGAGCGAGGCTACCGCGCAAATATTGCGCGCGCTTGGTTTATCCGCCCTTGTCATCGCTCCAGTCTTGTGCTGGTTGCACGAGTGGCAACCCTTAAAGGGAACCATTTAGCGCTTTCGCCCGGCGCTGAAATTTTTACTATAACATTGACATAAGGTTTAGGGGAGCTCGAAGACGGCAGCAAGTTTCTAACTGAAACAATATGTCTACTTTCAGAATTGAAAAAAACGTGTATTCGCAATTTGGTTAATTATCTGAGCTATCTTGACTCTATGACAAGAGCATTATGCGCCTCCCGATCGGTACAACTAACCTCGCAGAAACTGCATTAGTAGTATTTTTCATGTTTCTTTTTAAACAAACCTGGTTAATTTTAGCGCAGCTACACTTTGTATAATCAGAACCGCGCGCGTCACAAAAAAGACAAAACACCGGCGTGAAGAGAACAAGTGCGCGCTAGTAGACCGAGAAGACGACGCAAGGAAGTGAGGCCTGAAAAAGCCACAGGTCCTTAGTTCAACTGGAAACGCCGAGTTCGTCGGTGCTTGAGACAAGCCGTCGTTCCTGGCAGCTGCTGGGAGTAGCAAGTATGGCCCGTTAGAGTCGCTCATCATAACAACGTAAACGCAAGTATTTTGCCTTTTGACTATGAGACGCGTGCGGGTTCGCCTGCAGCAGCGGTATGAAGCCTACAACAACTCCATGGAGGTTTCCCTCGAGATGTTGATGCAAGTGCGAGGCAACTGAACTGAAACTCGACATGTAGTAAATTATCTCTTCATTTTTACGTAAGATATGACTTTGGAGGTATCACTTTTCTACGATGGTAATTTTTAGATGCGCATTGGCATGATGCGTTAGTCATGCGGAAGCGTTTAGCAACTGGTGTGCTTTCCTTTATTTACGACGTCCGACTCGGGGACGCAGATCTGCTCTTTCATGCAACCTCAGTTTCCCGCACATATTGCATTATTGCAGAGCGTGCAGTTAAGGTAACATAAATCAGGTAAGGAGTTTTGCACCAATGGCTGTTTAACACTTAATCAAGCTAGCTGCGCGCAGTCCTCGAAATACCCCTTGCAGTGGTCAAAAATGAAAGGGCAGAATGAGCGATGAGGTGCTCCGACAAGTGAATCACAACTTCTGAAAAAAAGACGGGTATCACCTTACACCTTGTGCCTTATAATACACCCCAAAATCCTAAATCGGCGTACGAAGCGCCCGACAGTCGCACGGACGGCCCCAACTTTTGAGTGAAAGGCTTGGCAACGATGCGATATACCTTTAAATAGCTAAAGCACGTATCAATGACCGCATTAAAAAAACACTGAGTTTTTGCAGTAGGGCCAAGAAACCACGATATTATTTGGTCTGTAGTCAGTAACACGTACATTACCTATTTTAATAAGTTGTACCACACGGCTATCGAGCCCCTGTAACATTTTGCGGCCGTCCTTTCGATCCATAGGGCACTCTACCTTGAATTAAAGTTTTGGGTGTATTATATGGGACAAAAAGGCGTAAGAACACACCTTTTTTTGTAGGAGATGCGATCGGCTAGTTTATCACGAGGCTTCGATGTCGGCTGAAAGCGCAAAAGAGTGACACGGGACATATATTTTTAAGTTTGTCGTCAGCGTGCACGATATTTAATGCCTCTTCAGTATCGAATTTAGGCTTGATATGTTCGAGTAGTAGTTTATAACGAGGGTGCTCCTGTTTCATTAGAGCGAAGCCGTTGCGAAGTCTGAAGGCGTGTGCCACGTTGTAGAGCGGACGTTTCTTTTTTGTGGAGCCACTAAGAATGGATATGGATATGCTCCGTTCCAGTAATTTCCCTACTCCCCCTCTTACTGGGGTATACCAACCCCCCCTTGTTTTTCCGAAGGTAGCCCCTTAATTATCAAAGACTCCTATGTTCTCAATTACCCCCTTAACCCCCAAAAATTTAGACACCCCCTGTATTTTCAATTCCTTGGAAACCCCTGCTCTGTTCACTAGCGTGTTTTGAGTGAAGTTACACTCCCTGTGAAGTTCCAGTCTTTAGAGCAAACCTAACGTACTCGAAGGAATCTGATCGTAGGTTATATCATTTTGTTTTATATTTTGGGCGGTAGCTAACCTAGCGAATAATCTGGTACTTGTTTGTAGGCTTTCCCAAGCATGTTTGTTATTAAATTATTTCCCAATTTCATCGGCAACAACAAGAAATTTCATGACGTTCACACAGTAAATGCAAGTAAATTTAATTGCACTGTAGTCACGTGCAATTAAATTTATTTAGTAATCACTCTGTGAGCGCCATGAACGTTCTCGATCTGAACGTAATTAACATAAAACGATGCAAACGTAATTCCAACATTTTGGAGACGTTTTCCTGAAAATAAGATTATGTTTCTGAATTACCTCCGAGCTTA
>JAZHYW010046898.1:0-15894 GCA_037355805.1 Ixodes ricinus
TTAAAGCTGTATGGTACCGGAGGCCTGGGGCACATACTGTACACATCGCGACACTGTTAGTGCGAACACGACATGGGCACATTTACGCATTTTACTTCTAAATAGTATTAGCCAGCACGAACGTTTATCGCTTACATTATGAAACTCAGATTAGCTCTTTCCGATGCAATAATAGCTTGGATGACATCCCTTGGGGTCAAAGAGAAAAACTGGAAAACCGGCGATCGCTTGTTCGCGCTAACAGTGTCGCGCTCTGTAAATGAGTGGCCCTTTCACGTGGCTCTTTGGCTTCGTGTTTTGACCGGCGGAATGGGAGTTCAAGCCAAACGCTGTCTCAGCACTCGTGCTCAATATGTGACCGCGGCTGGCCTTCGGTGGGTGTCGAGAACATCTCGCATTATGGCCTTCCAGAATGTGTCCGACGACCGCCTGGCGTAGTCACGCGGTCGTCGGCTCTCCGCAGGGCAAGCGGAGAGCCGTTCCATTCCCTGTAAATTAAAATATCTGTTCGCTAAATACTCTTCTTAAGAGTACTTTTAAATATTTCCCCTTACAGGATGTTATGTTTACTCTAGATGCAATAACATTGCGAAATTGTCTGTGTTGTATATCACCGTGGATGGAAAAGGTTAAACCAGCGAAAACTGATATTAGACCTTTTGGTAAATTACCCAAATATCAAAAAGATTGTTGGGAACGTAGGTACACGCGCTGCACGCGTCAGCCTTATTTGTATTAAATATCTGAACTAAACAACCAAATTAAGACGTTGATGAACGTACGTGCAAAGTGGCATTTGTATTTTAGTTTTAATTAAGAACAAATACTGCCACAGAAGGCAGTACGCGCAGCGCGTGTAACTACACTTGCGCATGCTCCTTGAGCTTGGATATTTTAGCAAAAGGTCTATATATACCCTTTTGAAAGCCCCTTGCCTATTATCATACTCAGTTCGCCCTTTAGCTGAGAATAGAAGTTTCACATTCAGCTCGAGCTCTCTAGTTTCCGCAGTGCCGTGGTTGCGTGTGCCTGCGCGTTCACACTTGTGTTAGCAAGGGCAGACAGATCGCGCTGAAGGCGGAGTTTCAAGTCTCAGCTTTAAAGTAATCGGAGTGTGGAAGGTCGAAACCACTGCACAATGGCGGAAAAGCTGAATTCTTGGAACGCTTAGGTCATTCCATAAGATTGCGGACGTCGGAGTGCAGTCCATTCTAGTATCCCACGAGCCGATGAAACAGCGTCGAAAGTGCTTCGTCACTGCGCTCATCACCTTTTTCTGTGTGTGTGTTTTGCACTCTAATCCAACCAAACGCATAAAGTGTGCAGTCACTTTGCTGTTGTAGTTCAGCATCTTGTAGGGATTACACAGCTGCCAATAGAGAGCAGTCTTTGGTAAGAGATATATAAAGGTTTAATCGGCAAACTAGTGCCAGCGGCCAAAGCACAGAAGGCGTGATCGCATAGGTAATCACTCGTTTAGCGCCTTCCTGTATTTGTACCGTTACCGCGCCAAGTCCCGTATTACTGGCGTCCGTGGGGACTTCAATCTTAGCATGATGGTCGAAATGGCCCAGGATCGGATATGTCTAGAGTTTCTGTTTCAGCCCATCAAATTCGCACTGTAGCTGTTTGGTATATTGTTGAATCCAGTGTAACATCACGATGTCCTTCGTCAGGTTGGTAAGCTGCGCAGAGACCTTCCCAAATCTGGCACGAAACGCCTGTAGTAGGCGCACAGTCCGAAAAATCTCCACATGGCCTCCTTGTCCAGCGGCGGTGAAAATCCGTCCGCTGCGCGCTTCTTCTCAGGCTCAGGACGGAAACCTTCGTTGCTTACGACGTGACCTAGGAACATTAGTTAGCAGCAAGCGAACGGACATTTCTAAGGCTTGAGCGTGAGTCCCGCGGTCTTGATGGCTTGGAACACGGCGCGGAGTCGACGCAGGTGTTCGTCGAAGTCGCTTGAGAATAACACGACGAAGTAGAGGTAGACGAGACAGCTTTGCCATTTCAGACCCGCCAGCACAGTGTACATGACACGCTGGAAAGTTGCTGGTTCCCCTACAAAGTATGAAAGGTATTACCTCTAATGACACGTGCATCAATAGTGCCGCGTGCTTGACCGAGAACGAACGCTTTCCGTTGATCTAGAAGATTCGCGTTTACTCTTAGCCCCAGCGGAAACAATAAATATGCCAGAATGACCTTGCCTAGTCAGTCTCCTCCTAGCTCTCTCCTGAACTTTCTGGGTGGAATATTCGGTTGAACGGAGAAGCGTTCCTTCGCGGTCATGCACGCGGCGTTACTTAAGTATAGTGGTCAGCACCCTTCACCTCCTTAAAAATTTTGAGGATAAAAAGGCTCGACGAGGGTAAACTGGATATAAAGGTTTAATCGGCGAACTTGTGCCAGCAACCAAAAGAAAGAATGTGCGTCGAAACAGCAGCAGCGAGCGTAGTAGGGTCGGCATGACAGCTGGCTAGAGAGAGAGAGAGAGAGAGGGTGCCTCGTCGTCCGGGCAGTCTAAGCGACTTGGCGAAGCCACGGACAGCTACGTATCCACTACACTCGGTATCTCGAATATTTGACATAGAAGGTTCGGGAGTGAGCTAGGGCGGGACTAGGCGAGGAATTCCGGCCTTCTCATCTTTTAGCACTCGTGGTGAAAGTAAAGGCGAATCTTCTAGATGAACGGCGCAATCTCGGTCGTGCACGCGGCAATATAAAAAGTCCGAAAGGAAAACTATCACTTAACAGGAGAGAACAAAAAAAGAATGAGACGATCTAACATTTCAACACCCCGTATTACATAGTTTCCAACTTATCTATCGGGGTCACGTTTATAAGCCGAGATTGCAAAGCGAGTTGTGATGAGGTAAATACGAGGGGCGTTCATAAAGTTCGTATTATTGTCCCGAAGGAATAGAGATTCAGCAATGAAACTCGAGTAGGAGCTGAGACTTCCTCTACATGTTATCCACCAAAAGTTACCCACTTTTTCCAGCGATGCACCACACGCCGGAGGCCATTGTCATAGAACTCCTCGTTTTGAGTAGTTCAGGAATCGCTCCACTTCAGCAATCACTTCGTCGCCGTCCTGGAAATGCTTTCCTCTTATTTGGTCACACTAGAAGCGTCTGTGCCCTTTACGCGGAGTGTCATTAACTGGGGTGTTGTCCCCGAACAACGTTCCCAGATTGGAATGAGTATCCGTGGCATTGCTTCCCCTCAAATGGAAAAAAACGGATCACTAGCATGTGCTTGGCACCGACGGGCGGTGCAATTTTTGTTTCGACTCCCTGGCGGCGTTCGCAAGCATGCGATGTTTATACTGTGCGGAAAGTAGAGGGACGCGCGCTCATGTTGATGCCTGTTTTGTTCCTTTTTTCCAATTTTTTGTGCCGATAATACGAACTTTATGAACGCCCCTTAACGTGTTGATCGTGTGCTCCGCCTTTTCGCCTGCTTTCCTCCCCGTCACACGACAGCGCAGCGCATGCGCATTTGCGACCAATCGACGAGGGACGCGTTTACCAATAAATTGCATGGTTTGACGTGGACACCCCTAACGTCACGATAAGCACGCCATCTGTCGTGCTTCCGTGCTAAGCTTACCGGTATGGCCCATGACACGTCCTGCTCAGGGTGGAGAATAAAGATCAATATAATTGACATTGTGATTTAAATTGTCATTTAAATCGTTATTTAAATCACAACGGGTCTGCTCAAAATTTTTCTAAAAATACTCCCAAAAATACTTTTTACTCACCGTATGTCTATCATTTGATGCTTTCTATGTGCCCTTGGTTTGTATTGAAACCCAGGGAGCAACCAAGAAAGAGTGATCTATAGCAGGTTGAACGCGATCAGCTCTTCTGAACAAATCACGCCCTTGAGCTATTTTTTTTACATTCCACTTCTTTTCTCAGTTACGGAATGACCTACTTAAAGCAAATCAGAAACTGACAAACAAAATTTAATATAGCTTTTTCGCCAACTAAAAAAAAAACAAATAGACCGCTTTTATTCTAGTATGGTGGGTATATAATTTCTATATTTTCTTCACTGATCGAACGGATCATTTATTCAAGCTGCGATGTTTGAAAGCAAAATTAGTCATAGAGGATAATTTTTTCCAAGTGCAGTTAATTAAATTAAAATAATATGATTGTAATCAAATAAATGAAAATGAAATAAAATAATCCTGATTTATTTTATTTGAAAAAAAAATATTTTTTTTTTGTTCTGATTTTGGGCAAAGAAGTTAGAGCGCAATAGGACAGCATTTCCGTGACTGGAGGCAGTGGTTCGGATTCTTAGCTCCGTCGCTGGTCATGCCGGCTGCGCCGAGGCAGCGGTCTGTAAACGCACCTTCCGATTTGAGCCGGAACTTTGAGCATTTAGACAAGGTCGTACCTTGTCTTTCAGACTCGATGGAAGTTTCCCGATCAGAGCTTTGTCTGCTCCTTGTCCTTCACTGCATTCTGCTTACGCAGCGATTGGCTTTGCGACTCCGCTCAGCTCGGGCGAGTAGCTTTCGGTGCGTCCTTTCATACAGACATAGAATTCGCCCTGTATCTTGAAAATAGTTTTCGCCCACTCGCGGTCCTTGACAAGAGAAACGAGAACAACAACAACAATGTTGCCCCTTTTTGGTGTCAGCGCTTTTCTCGACATGTCATTTGTCGTGCTCCCAAGGAGACCACCGTGCTCGGCTCTCAGAATACTGGGGTTGAAAGTTGAGGGACACTCAGTTCTTAAGAACGTATCCTTAGTCTGGAATCTGTGGAAGGCTACTGCAAAAACTTTCCTGGCAAGGAATTCAAAATTTTTTTTTCTGAAAATATATTTTTTAATGTACACGGTTTAATAAAGTAGGTATGATTATTAGAAAACAAACATGGAGAATGTTTCGGTTTGTCGCATTACTAGTGTTTTTAACGCTTGTTTACACCGATATTTTCTACTTTCATTTTTCACTACTAGTAAAGTAATCTTAACTTTCCACTACTAGTAAAGTAAGTAACATTAAATATACCAAAATACTTTCCTCAAGTAGAGGTAATCACCTACTCGAGTGTTTTACATTACATTTTTCTCTGGAATTTAAATAGCCTATACCAAAAATATATTATCTTCTCTTGTCGCCATTGTTTAGTTTGTTGCTGCGCAATTTTCGCAACGTATATTTAAGATTGTTAGAAATTGTCTCCCTAAAAAAAGGAACTTGTTTGGGCAGCCTGAACAAAATACAAGAGAGTTCTTGGTAATTTACATATATTGTGCGTGCTAAAAGAATGTCGCTTCAGGGAGGATCCGGCAAGCTCTTCTTTACGGCGTAACAGCGGCAACAACGTCGACAACAACCACATAAAAAACAGAAGTTGATGGTTGAACGACCTCCAAACGTGCCCCTAACGCGTCCACGTTTGCAGCGACCATAGGTTCAAACAGCACGAGTCCCATCTCGCACGATACTCCTTTCTCTATAATACCGCCAGAAAACCTACCAACAAAACAAAGCTCAAACTCAGCGCCAAGGACCACTTGTAGATAGAACAACACGAGGCAAGTTAAGCGCTGAAAGTAAATCACGCGTCATTTGCAACACGGGAGTACAATGTGCATATATTCCACCCCGTGCGCCCAACCACAATCCATCTGCATTTAATATACATATATCAACGAGAGGCTTATGGGGAAGCTCCGCTCTCTCCCTCCGAAAACCGCGTCTTACCCGACTCTGCGAGAAGAGGTGGAGAGGCACTCCATGCACGGTTCCGTTTGGACAGCCTCAACGCTGTTCAAGAGAGTCTGTGTGCTCTATCCACTTCGGAGCATCCCTAGTGTCGCGTCCTGTGCTCTCGCCGTCATAGCGCAAACTTTACAAGCACAACTTTGAGATATTACAAGGAAACACCACAGAAATCAGCCGGTCATATATTTGCATTCACACATAAAAAGGAACATAGACGACGAAGACGACGGTCACCATGACGATGCACTGTTCGTGCTGCTCGATCGGTTCCATCAGATCGTGTTGTCGGCTGCGGACGGATTTAGTCTGAAACGGAGTCTGAATCGCAGCTGATAACCCTGGTCGTGACGTCATAGGCAGGAATCATGAAGAGGGCGCCACCAGAACACCTAGCGCTTGGCAAACCGTACGTGGCCCACTCGTACTTTGGCGTGTCCACATTTCACTGCAGCAAAACTTACTCCGTTCCGATTCACATATCTTTTGTTGTCTTTTATTTAACCTTTGCATTAGCACTATCTTTACCCGACAGTTTCCCATCGGCACGGGAGCGAGTGAAAACTAGCGGCGTCGATACGAACGCTAAAAGTAGAGGAAGTACATTTGGAAGCATCTATATAAAGAACCAAAATGCGCTTCGTGAAAATGGCCTCAAAGGTTCGACGACTGGTGATGCGCAGCTTGATTATTGGGGGGGGGGGGGGGTCCCGGCGCAAATACGCCGACACGTCGATAGAACTGCGGCGCCCTGCCGGCCAACACGGAAAAACCAGGCAAGCAAGCACGCGAGCGCGGAAATGGACGGAAACACGCTGGCGCGGAAACGAATGAATTTACTTCGGCTAATCTAATAATGTGATTAATGAGCGAGCTTGGAGCGCTTTGGGCCGCTTTCGCTGCGAACATTGGCGAAAGGCTGGAAGAGAGAAAGTGGGCGCGCATCCGTGACGAAACCGAAGGCTTCTTTTTGCTGTCCGCTGTCGGCGGGCGTTGCGTTCCGTCTGCACCGTGCGTGTTACTGTCGATCGGCGAGTCACGCCGCCTGGCGAGACCGCCATTAACGTTTGTCGTTGGGGGCCCCAAGTCTGGCAGTTTGCGAAAGTTTTAATGAAACTAAACTCTCATCTCCAGGCTCAATTTAGGTGTCGTGCACAGAAGTACATGATTCTTTTTCGCGAATTGGTTGAAACGTCTCTTCTGTGTATCCGAGACGGACTTTTGTTTGCGCTAAAAGCTAAAACAGTTTTAGTGATGCTAAGCATTTCTCAAGTATGAATTTGCGCCCTCTATTTTATGGTAGCGTTGGGAGCTCGAGTGTGGTTCGATCGGGGAGGGGAGGGGCTAACATTATTTTGTTTAAACCCCTCTTACCTAATTGACGTCCGCGTTGCAACAACCAGCTCTTTTAACGAAGGATGTGTTTTAGGGATGGGTTTAGAACTTAGAGCGTCAAGAAATGTTATTACGAAAAATGAGTCACGTTTTTCTTTTTTAGCTAATACTACGTCCTTCGCCGGGAATGAAACCGCTGACTTCTCTCATAGTTAGCATATACCCTGTTTCCTTCGCCATCGGAGCGGCTTTGTTTAGGATGATTTTACTTGGTATATACGCAAATGTTTGTCGCCCCAATAATTGGAGGTGCTAAAAAACGCTGCACACTTTGTATGTCCTGAAATTGGTTTCGTAGGATTAGGATAATATATAAATTTATTTCTGACGTCTTCTTGATTACAGGCTATAAACTCAGTCTAACCGCCGAATAAACCTCACTCATTGAGGGTCACTCCTCGAGAGGCTGAGGCCGGCGTTGGATGCGGATCCGTTATCGATTGTCAGCGCCGGCCTCAGCTTCCTCGAGGAGTGGAGGGCCCTCATTTGAGTGAGTTCTGAATTCGGCGGTAATCTCCTTCTGTTCTCCTCCCTCCTTTTCTGGTAGTTCTATCACTTGTTTAGTGGTTGCCTAGTGCTCCAGAAAACTTGCATGAACAGATTAGTTTTGCCTAAACCTTAATAGTCGACCCACATATGTTCGCTTCACTGGTTGTGTGCGGCCAACCTTGTCAGCAAAAGTTCTCTAGTATTTCATACCAACATTCCTAAAACATGTTTTTTAACGCAATTGCGACCGCTCTACGGCCATTATTTTTGAGATACCGAAAATCTGAGTCCGGAGTGACGTCGCCTCCTGGATATTTATCCTCCCTCGGAAAACATGCGG
Source organism: Ixodes ricinus (assembly GCA_037355805.1). Taxonomy (NCBI): domain Eukaryota; kingdom Metazoa; phylum Arthropoda; class Arachnida; order Ixodida; family Ixodidae; genus Ixodes; species Ixodes ricinus. Next base: position 7,980 of record JAZHYW010046898.1, read on the forward strand.
GCGCTTGGCACATGTAGCACTGAGAATGATCGGCGAGTCAGGGAATCAGACGAAGCTTTCTTTTTAGGTCCTCGACGACATCTCAGACTTCAAAAAAATAAATCGCCAAATGGTCAAAACAACAGGGTTTGGGCGTTATGTGTACGGTAGCTTCGGTTGTGACTCCGCCGGGGCAGCCTTTTCACGGCAGCCTTTCACGCAGAACCGGCGCAACCTGGCCCCTCACGTCGCTCAGAAACGTCCACTGCGCACTATCTTCGACCTCACACCGTTTCAAAGAAATGGAGATCGCTGAAAGGGACCTAAAAGAACTTCGAACTAGAATGTGAAGCGTCGTCTGCTCACAGCCATAGGCGGCACACACGGAGGAGGGCGGTAGATCGCGGGACGCGGGCGAACACGACGCTTGGTGTGGGGACGGTTCAGAGGCGTGAGAGAAACTCGAGTTGCAGGATCGACTTAATCTTTGACGTCATTGCACTGGCGCGGATCGCGCAAAAACTTCAAATTCGGCTTTTGGAAAAAAATTTTTAATGAACAAATATTGAGTTTTTGGTTTCAGATGTTGAGGGCAATGTCCAGGCATCGTTTTCGATTGTTTCAGATAACAAAACAACATTTGATTGTGACCGGTCAGTGCCCCTTAAAGTCGAGACACAGGCTGTGTCTCAACTTAAAGGGACACTGACCAATTGGTCCCCCTCAGCTACGAACTGAGGGGACCAATAGCACAGCGTCAAATGCGTCATGGTGTTAGTCATGTTTCTGAAGGTGTTCTATTATGGCCGAATCAATCGTATGGCGAATTCGCTTGGTTCTTTCAGCGAGCTGTCGAGCGCTCGTTCCAGACCGTGCGAGATATAGTGGTGGAGAGGGAATGCGGTGGCCTGATGGGCCTGTTCTTTCCGAGGGCACACCTCCCTCTCAGAGCGTGCCCGCTCTGTCTCCAGCCGTCGGGGTCAGGAGCGGTGCCAGCGTCATGGTGGACGGGGATCACGTGGTTTCGTTGACGATGGCCGGCAATGGTCTGCGGTGGTGTGCGGGGTCCGGCACGACGGCGATAGATCTCTGGTTCAAGAAGTGCTTGTGCGTTCGACGGTGCGAGGATTACAACAGACGGGACGACATTCGCTTATGGCCGTGAAAGGAAAGTTTGACGTGGGAAGTGTTATCAGTGCTTTTACCATATCGTTCATCTCAGGGCAGTGAACCAGCTGAGCCTAATCGATGATGAAACAGCTCGTAGAGCTCGCCGCTGTTTTACCGGGTTTTCGAGGACGCTTCAAGGAATTTTCAGGCTAGGTAAAAGTGCGTTCAAAAAAGTTTATGTTGTAAAACAAGGGGAGAGCCGACTATAAGGCACTGTGATTTGTGCCACATGGCGATACGTGCTATGTTCTCTGGGTGATGCTTGCACGATATTCTGCCATGAAAAAAGGCGGTTTATTAACCATTTGATATTTGCCTGTTCTGAACTTTTCGCAGCGCGTTCACTGTCGAAAATTAGATGAGTTGAAAATTTTTTCGAAAATTTCTTTTCGTTTTGTTTTGCAAAAACCAATTCGGAAGCTGATAATCTCTTTCTTTTTTTTTACGCAGCGAAGGGTAGAACAGGCTCTAGTTCATCACAGTTGTTATTGCATCACGTTGCGAGCGTAAATTTTTCTCCATCGTCCATCGTAAGTCGTGAAATATTTTCTTTCACATTAGCAATACTCAAGAAGTTTTACTTCCGTGACTAATCCGAGAATGTCAGAGCGCTCCGACTCCACTAGTTGTGATCGGTTGAAAAGGATCCCGAGTAGCTCTGGCGGCGAGGAGGAGGCGCTCGGTTGAATCAAGGTCATAGGAGAGAGGCGACCACTCGAATTCACCAATAAACACAAAAAGGCCCAGTAATTTGGCTTTTGACGCAGCTTGATTGGCCCTCGAAGCCTCGGCTGCGTCTGTACATAAGCAGAAACAAAACGTTAGTTTACCGCATGCTTCTTCGCGCTCACAAATTGTACTGGCGCGTCTTTTCTCTCAATCAGGCCACTCTTCGGCTTACATATAGCGTCTTACGAAGTACGTCATGGCGAAAGCACTAACGAAGTACCTATCGGGTTCTATCGTGACCGACGATACAGTTAAGGATTTCTACTCCTTGTAGAGATCACGACCGTTCTATGCATCGTACTCAGATGCGCGTACATACAATACCTCCTACGCAGTTCAGGCCGTGAGTGCTGTTGTCTCAGCGCCACCTACCCCAGGCCATAGTAGGGCATCGCTTGAACACTAGTTTCCGGCTAGGAATCCTGTTTTCACTGCGAAAACAAGATTCACAACCGAACGATGAAAAATCACTCGTGTCCTGTTGATGTCCTCCGTTGGCTTCCTGCAGGTGACCTTGAAAATTGAGCACAATGTCCTCGCTACCATAGGAGGTGATATATTGTGAATTTAATCCTGACACACGAGACATGCTGAACGGTTGATGGAAGAGAAACACAACCTCGTCAACCTCATTCCAGACTCCCCGACGGTGTCGGCCGTAGTGACACCCCCGTTCCTGGAGGAGGGCTACGGCACCGGGTGACGCTGTCGTGCAACGTGCTGGAGGGGAACCCGGGCAGCCTGCGCCGCGTGCGCTGGCACCGGACGGGGAGCTCCTCAATGAGACCACCGAGCGCGTCATCGTCTGGATGGACGTCATGAGGAACTTCACGGGCAACTACTCCTGCCAGGGCGAGAACGACGCCGGCTGGGGACCCGTCTCGGATACGCAGGAGCTGGCCGTCTTTTGTGAGTCCCCACACCCGCTGCTCTATTGTGCGTCTCTCTTGAAAAGGGGAGACTGCGTTTCTCCCATCGGGAAAGCAGTGCACTCTAACGTTTTCGGGTCAACGATAGTAGTTTGGGTGTAATATTATTTAGACCGTTTAATAATAATGCAGATATTAACCTATGAATTCCAACTAGAATATTTATCCTCTGGCGAATGCTGAACCTAGAAACACTGGTGAGCGGTTTATCGCCTCCTTCCTCAGTCATTTGTTACGTCGTAGTTAAAACTCAAACTGAGTTTTGATTGATACTTTTATTTTCGATACAACTAAAAACCTTTCCGAATGAAGCAGTTTAAAGTTATAAAAAATTGATGAACCAGCGCACGCCAGTGGGCACGCAGAGGGTTTATATCGTGAGCTGGTTTACGGATTCATTGAAGGACTCCATTCTGAAGGCCTTCTACGTGCCCGTAAAACAGGTGTGCTCGAGTTATTGGCAGCTTCAAAACTGCCGGATGAACCTAACAATGAATGTTACACGAAGATAAACTGAGGGAGGGTTATTTTGATGACGACTTTAAAAGTAAAGCGCCGGGCTTTGATCGGAAGGGTAGTGACGCGAGAAGCAGGCGTTGCTCCTGTTCCCCTGATTGGAGGGATACATTGGGTAAGGACAAAGGCGGCGAGCCTTTGCTTTTACCCATTATCCTTGCAATCAAAACTATATGCTTTTACGTTCCCGCACACTTTCATCTCCTTCTCTTCCTCACTTTTTTCTTCATGCAAATATTTTCGCGACTGCTTCCGAGTGGTCTTGATCGAGGGACCGGCAACCTCTTGGGTTGCCATGTAATAGCTAGAGCATGGCGGCTGTCCATGCTGTAGCTAGTGCCCTGTTTGTATAAGGCTGCTGTTACCACAAATATGCGTAGCAATATTAAAGCTGGCGTCCACCGCTCTGCTGATGGCAATATTGGTTTGAACGATTATAATGAAATTTAACATTCAAGTTGTAGCATTACGGGGATGTCCGACTGCCCCATTCTAGCCGCGTTTTGACGTAACTACACATATATATCACTTCAACATTCTTCTCAACTCAAGCCGAAAGCGAGCTACTGCGTATGCTCTAAACGCTTCCTGGTTCCTAGCAGTCAGATGGCAGCACGCAGGAGACAATGATTAGAATGGTCTACAACTGGCAACAATGTACATAAGACTAAATGTCCCTTCAGCAGGAGCTCGTCTTCATTCATCAGATTTTATTACTTTATAAAATTATTCGGATACCTCCGATGCCTGGCAAAAACTGAAGTAGTCTTTTTTAAGTGCTAGTAAAATTGTTGCTGTTCACCGCTAGTTTTATTTCGCAAAAAAAAAGGCTATGTTATGTGAAGCGGTTTGCTATTTCCTCGGAAGCACCGCCAGTGCGCCGTTTTCAGAGGACGATAAGACTCGTGTGCGGGAAGGACCCACATCATAGCCTGAAGGGCGTTTTGGTCAAACATCGTGATGCAGAGCTGCATTATCTGTCATTCAGAAACCTTCCGACGGACGCCCTACGCGTTCAACACAATCCGGACATACGTTTTGACGTACCGAGTAGATTTCGCCATCACTCCAATTTGTCTTTCGTTTAAAGTTTGCTTTGGCTATATCGTTTTGTCAGTACACAGCGTTTTGAATGTCTCCGGGCGCTAGGCGTATCTCGGGAATTGGATATGGTGGGGGAGTCCAACGGTATTCCAACAGCGTGTCAAAATAAAGCGCAAAATAATTGAACAAAAGCTATATTGTACAAACATATTGCGCCGGACTCAAGTTAACCAGACGCTGCCGAACAATGGACCTTTTTCACATACCGACGGCACCAGGCGGTGGCTGCACAGACAAAATCGAGGAAGGGACCTACCTGCGCTACCAATGGATAATGGGAGCTACGCTATCGATTTCTTCGTTCTCTGAGCAGCGGGGCGTGCCCAACGCGACTTCCGAGTGGGGATCCGTGGCGTCCACTTAAACGTCGTGTTATTCTTTCCGTCCGCTTTCTTTTTTTGCGTAACACAATTATATGTATGCTGCAATTACGTGTTATACTCGCTGATCCACAGCCTCCTTCGAATTTCCTCGATTTTTCGTGCAGACTTCCGCCGCTTGGCATCGGGCGCTCGCGCGTGCGCAGAACGCTTCTCGGAAAAGGTCCATTGCACACTACGTAAATCAGTGACTGATGTATCTTCTTGTTCCATCTTTTACGTCGAACGGCGTGTCACGATCGAACGACCTTTGTGTGATCGTTCGAATCGGCACGCGGGTCCTGAGTACCAGAGTGGAGATTTGAGAAGCTCTAGGGCCAGGAGATGCGAAGCACTGACTGTGCCGACCGCTAGAATGTTATTCGATGGAGATGGCATGAACTTTCTCTTGAGGAAAGTTTAATGCTAGGCGCTACTTATTATATTCCGCACACTCCTTGCCTCCGTGATTAGAGTCTTCGGCGTCCTTATCGACGAATGTCCCAAACTCACTGAGGCGATCTAGAGAGGTTCTAGAGGTTCGACACGCTCTTCGTTTCTTACGTTGTCTTTCCGCATATTTAAGTTTTAGGAAAATCTGTCCTTTGGCGCTGGCATGCTTACAACGCCCTGGTTAATCTCGGCTTGTCGTCTTCCGCTGCAGATCCCCTCCCGGCCCCGCGAGCGTGGTGCACGCGAGCGAAGGTGCGCCGTGAAGGGCAAGTCGACGACGCTAAGCTGCGCCGTGGAGGACCCAGAGCCTGCCTTCGGCCACCCACTACCGCTGGGAGTTCGAGGGCGCCCTTATTGCCACGGCCACGGGGCCCAGCCTCGAAGACCGAGCGCGGAGCCTGCACGTCCCGCGGCGAGTACTCGTGCGCACGCGGTCAGCGGCTGATGGGCTTGCTGGATCCCGGCGGGGACTACGAGCTGCCCGTCCTCGGTGAGTCCTCGGTGCCATGGACTTCGCATCGTCGCACTGAACGGTTGCCACGCATATAATGCGTGGAATAGTGGCCTTGATTGTGCTAATATTTGTTCGTATTATAGTTGTCGCATAACGTGCATTAAAGACCTCGGGAAGCGGCCGTGTTGGACAGTCTTGTTTCGTTAAGAGGAACCCGGACGTTAATTGGGACTACACGCTGTAGAGACGACACTTGTGGGAACAAACTAGGAAATACAGGCATTTGGGCCTGGTCTTTATAGATCACCCTTTAGCTGTGGACGATTTTTTGGTGGAGCGGGGGTGCTCATAGTTAACGAGACACGACTGTTGCAACATAAACCGTGTAAGAAGTGTTACACTCATTAATTCCAAGGGAGAAATGACGTCACTGCTTCATTGCACACTTTCCTTCCACACTTGTACTTGCACTGTGCATACGCATTACGATTGCCTTGTCCCTTCTGACTTTACATAAAGGGCGTCATTGTGGTCCCCTTGAGTAAGCACAGGTGGTCAAACATGGAAAGTGTTCACCTAATCCTCGGGGGCTTGGAAGCTCAAGGGTTGGGATTTGACGTTCAACGATGCTATTTCATGGGCGGATCCTCAGTGCACTTTTACGTTTCAATTTATTTTGACTATAACCGCTAGTTTGCAGTCAATGTGCACCTTTTAGGCCGTTTAAGATGGATTTGGAAAAAAAAGTTACTGTTAATGCTATCCATACCCGAGTCGACAGGATACTTCCGACAGGAGTATAAGGGTAACATCCCCGTCGCTTCATTTAGGTTTGCCTTTCATATATTCCTACTCGTAAAATGAAACGTTTACTGATGCCTATTAAATTGCTAGATTTATTTTTTTGAAAGGCTGTTTCAGCTTTCAGCGCTGCAGACGGAAGAGTGAAATAAAGAATAATGTTTGCCCCACGTCTCAAAGCTTCGCACATAGCCTGGAACCAGCTAAGATGTTGGTACGAATACTTTTCTGATAAATTTGAGGATTGATGTAATATTTCTGTACGTGCAGCTGCAGACTCCGAATTGCCCTTATTTTCCAAACGTCGACGTTGAGAATTATTGTTCAGCTTATTTCAGCCGCCTTTCTAAATTCACCCATGCACGAGTTCAGTTCCTGTTTCCAGCTAGCTTAGCAATTGACCGGAAGAGTACTGACTTTAGGCGTCATTAACCGTATGGAACGTTGGAATGTATGTATTACATTTGGTCTTTTCTACGTTTTTTGTTGATGTACCTATTTCCTATTGGTTATATTATATAGTGCGTACTTGGTCACACTCAAATGCATGTGTTTTGTCAATCCCCCTCCTATGTATTCCCTTAGGTGTCAATTAATAAATCAAATAAATCAAACACCGCGTTCTAGATGGTTCAGCTGAAGGCGAGCAGAATTCCTGGTCATCGCAATAATGCAGATACCAACATCTAAAAAAAAAGTACGAAAATATTCCACTATTTTTGCTGCTGCGAAATATTTAAATAGCCAATTCAACATTTGAGTACTCTTGGCCTAAACATATTCCTTTATAATAAGACATAGTGTTTTCTAATAAGTAAGCAGCGAGGTGCCATCTTGATATTTGGTATCGGACCTGGAGAGAATACTGAACAAAGCAACTGAAAACTGAACGAGATGGCAAGGAAAGGCTGCCTTCCCGTGCAGCTCCGCCTTCGTTCATCCGACCGACTGCCAGCGCGTGCGGAGCCCTGCAGGGCGCTCGTGGGACGTGACGCCGTGGTGCCGCGTGGAGTGCGAGCCGGCCTGCGTGATCGAGTGGCTCCGCGCGGGCGACAGCATCGACTGCAACCCGCAGTTCGGCATCCAGACGACGCGCACCCGGAGGAGCCGGCTAGGAACCACTTTGCGTCCGTCGTGAGCACGCTCAAGTTCAACATGTCCTTGTGGCCCGGTGGCGTGCTCGACCGCAACATGGACAACACCACCTTCACCTGCCGCTCAGCGAGAACCTGGTCGGGCGCGGCATCTCGTCCACCACGCACTTCGAGGTCGAGTGTAAGGTATAGCTCCTCCCTACACACTCTCCTTAGATTGTCCGGGTTATATTTTCTGCGGGCTTACGGGTATACTGCGGCGACGGTGGAGGCGACACACGCGCTGCTACCTCAGACTGCGCAAGATCACATTGAGCAATACGTAAC
>JAZHYW010046899.1:0-82547 GCA_037355805.1 Ixodes ricinus
AGTCGGTAAACTACACACTGGAGCCTCTGCGTGCTAGCGCGGCTGATGACGTCGGCTCGCTCCATGGGACAGTTAACGCTTTCGCATTACAAATGCGGGCTAAGGTTCGAGCTGTATTTTGGAGCTTCTTGAGTAATATGGGCTTCCATACCTGCTGGACTGAAACGGTAGTAGTCGTCCTTATAAAGGTCGAATAGAAAGTGTTGTAAGGGCATATCAGCAGGTTTAACAAGTACCATGTTCCAATCGACGTGCGCATGCCTTCAAAAGAGTGTCACGTGAACACTTATTAACGTCGTTTATAGACCGCTTTGCACACGTGCCAGATTGCAGCCGCCATTGCTGACCTTCTCTTGTCTTACCGAGATACGAAGCCACTGAAGCGGGCTTTGGGACGAGCCTCCTTAAAGGTCAATGCGGGGAAAAGGACACAGTCGAATCTAATATGGTAAACCTGTCCTGGGTTGGTAATGATAGGGCGAAGTTACCAAAATAATTGGAAAACAAAAGTGAAGGTCGGTTATGGCGGCGCCCATGCACAGCTGCCGCAAGAGGTCCAGACGCCCTGCTTGTGTGGAGAGATCTGGGCGACGACGATGTTGAGAAATTATGTTAATTCTGCCAAGAGTCATTGCGTACAAGCCTCTGTGATTTACTCCGCTGATTTTGGCGCCCAGGGCCACCGTTGTGGAACACTTGACCACCTTTTGGCTCGATGTCCGCTCCGCTCCCTTCAATATTGACGTGCCAGGAACAAGCCAAACGACACAGGTGGGTCTCACTTATCTTTATTATGAACGTTCTTCGACTAAACTGGTCCACCACAATGCAGGGGTTTCAAACACGCCGCCCCGGAGCCGCATATGGGGCCCGCGACTCTTTGGGAAGGGGCCCACAAGCATCGCGGCTGCGAGCACCCCATTCCCATGCCTCGAGCGCCACATGCGCCATAGATAATAGTTGGATATCGTGGATTTATTTCTGCTCAAAAAGAAACTCTGCTCATATAACGCGTTCACGCATTTTCCACTATTCGGCTTTCATTTTGGATGGAGTATTGCTTCGTCTAAATATTGACTTCTCATTATTTTCTTATATAAATCTACCGGAATGACAATACCACTACTAACCTACAAGCACGAGCTCTTTGTCCAAGAAGGCAGCTTGGCTGCTCGAACGCTTGCTCAGCAGGAGAAACTGCTACAGATAAAGCTATAAATTCGGGCTCCTAGCTGTCTAGTCAATACCTTTAAAATTAAGATATTTTCTTATAAAGCTGCTATAAAAATTGTCAGGAGCGCGAAATCTGCCGTATGAAGATATATTTGTATATGCCTGTTGAACCTGATGAATTGTGCGACAAGGCAAGGACGGTGTCCTTGCTGTCGTTCTATTACAAACTGCCAGTACTGTGGTGTGGTGTTTTAAATCTTCCTATAACATCACGTGTGAACCCAAAGTAGTCGTATGTGCAAAAACAATCTAAAGACGGCAAAACGTTGAGCCGGTAAAAAGCAGAAAGCACAAGGTTCTTTGTCTAGAAAATCTCCAGAATGTCACTGAGACACTCGGCTGCTTTGCATCATGAAACACCACTGATGTTCGTTCGTTTGTATTTTTGTCCCAATAAAACAAAATATTGCCCCCCCCCCCCCCCCCGTGGGTCCCCGTCCTTTTAGGGGTAGATTTCCTGGCCCCCACACTCGAATGAATTTTGAGACCCTATAGTGTAGAAACGTAACATTGTTTAAGTCGAGAGAATGTTTCACTACACATTTTAGAAAACCAACCTTACCACCCAATAACACCCTTTCGCTTAAGGGGCTGTGCAGCGACATTGGGAAGGAACGTTTCTCAATTTACACCAGCTTATCGGCACTAGCGGGACCCCAGAATACTCGAACGCAACGCCACTTACCAGGAAGCGTCTTCGTCGCGGCGGAATTCTTAGGATACAAGCGGAGATTTTCTTTTAAGTCCCCAATTCACACAAATTGATGACAGAGCTGCGGGGACAATGACAACAGTGCAATCCCCAGGAGTGTGTCGTCGACCTTCGCGATACCCGCTGTGACGATATTTAAATGTTGCTCGCACAGTGGACGCGAAGACTGCGTAGGCATTCGATTTTGGCTCGTGACAATGCCTCAACACGCATTCGGGTAGTGGCCCGTGCCCAATCGCTCGGATGACGGGAATAGCCGAACCTTAAGGGCAGCGGTACCTCTATCTCAGTCGGGCTAATTTTTTTAATCAACCCCCAGCTACAATCGCCATTCAATGTTTTACAAAAACTATGGATTGTGCCAGACAACAAAAATATGTGGAACCACCGGTTTTATAAACCACATCACTAAAATTATGGGAGCATCCGATTTAATATTGTTCGCTTTGCTGAATTTCCACGCGTGTGAAACGATACAACGCAACATTTCGTAGGAAGAAACAAGAAAAACAACGAGCATTTAATAAGGATGGTCCAGCTCAGCCGGAAACGGGCTTGCGTGGTCGAGTACCATGCTTCTGAACGTGCGTCCGTTGCAGATGGCGCACGGCGGGATCTCCGCTTTCAAATGTTTCCATTTTGGCCACACGGTGGCGCCACGGTCCGACTTTGAGGCGAATTTTGTCTGTGATGTCATTAAAAGCGTTCCGGTTTTCTTTTTTATGACGGTGCTTTGTACAATTATGTAAAACCATCACTTTTGTAACAATCCGAATTCATGATGATTCGAGGTAATAATATTAATTAATAATTAATTAATTAATGACCGAATAATGCAGCATTGTCTAGGGAATTATGATAAAATAGCCGAGATTCACCCCGCCTCTTGTTTCTTAGATTGTCAATAGCTACTTATAGCTTGCACCCTTGGTCAGACATGATGTATGTGGAAGCTTGGGCCCGTGAGTGGGTAGCTTCAACCCCGTTAACGAGACAGTTCTGGCAGCTAGAAAGAGGCGCGAACTAACGTCAAGCGCAAGTCACGTATATCAACAGGCTCTGTGCGAGTCACTTACTCCTGTCCTCTTCTTTGGGGTGCGAAGCCGTCCGGATGTGGCGTTACCGTGTCCTGCTTGGAGCTGCCCGGCCCCGGAGGGAACATCGGTGTCGACCGGGCCCTTCTCACGTACGTGGCCGACAAAGAGGGCGTCTTCTTCGAGCTCTCGGTCAGCACCACACTCGACAACGTGTGGATCGCCTCCGGACTCTCCGAGAGCCACCAAATGGTTCGTTCCCTCTGGCCATGTCGCTCTTGTACAGAGTGTTCTCAAGCGCAGTTTTGGGAATAAAAAAAATATAGCCAAATAACAGGGCCAATGAAACTTTCCCCAGAGGTGTCCTTAGGTGGATCATCTATCATACTCACATTTTGTAAGTGTACTTTTTTTTTTAATAATGAATTCAAGAACAAATATTTCGTGTTTTTTTTTTCTAGCGAGGGAGGAAAATGAGAATAAAGCGTCAGGTTGACACTGCTACTCACATATGACACCACATGGTACAAATACTTTAAAGCTTCTTAGAGATTAACACTCCAAAGCAAATCCCGCAGATTCGAGCGTGTGTGGAATATCATATGGGAGTAGCAGCGTCAACCCGACAGTTTGCTTCTGTTTTCCTCCCGCGCAGAGGAAAATATAGTTTTATTTTCATGTAATCTTTAAAAAAATATTACGCACAAAGCATGAGATTGATAAATGCACCACCTAAAGACATCACTGTGAAAAGTTTAATTGCACTTATTCATTTACTTATTTATGCGTTTTTTTTTCACTCCGAAAGAGCGTTTGAAAACACCCTGTAGCTTCAAGAGAGTCATGAAATCGAGGAGAGTTTTACGGGCAGGGTGACGCGCTTCGCCACTCCTGCAGAACAACACGCTGTTTACGAGACAGTCTTCGTTTGCCCTCACCAAGCGTGGGCAGTGCGCGTGCGCACAAACCGAATTCGCGCAAAGTAAAGCGTATGCGCATCCTCGACGCCGACAACAGCGCCACCGCAGCGGCGTGAGTTCGTCTGCTACTTGCGCGGAAGGTAAGGTGACGTCACAGTGCCGAGCTCTGATTTGAAGGATAGTGCATAGACGTAAAAGATATATCCGACTTTCTTTCTAATCAATCCAATGTATCCATCCAGTCAGCATGAGCAAGATTACCGTCTGCTCCTCGCCACGGAGGGAGTAACGGAGTCAGGGTGAGGCGCTCGGACGCCGAAAGCCGACGTCGTCTGCTAGTCCTAGAAATGACTGTCTTACCTTTCCTACGGTTTTCGGGAATCCGCCGGTTCTTTAGGAACGAGCAACGCCAAGACGTCATCATGGTGTTCACGTAATGACGCAACGGTGAACCTCTTAAAACGCTGACGTCATCACGTGAACGCCGTGACGTCATCAGCGTGATGTCAATCAACTAGGCAACTTCCAACTGACACGAAAGCGCTAAGAGCTGGCCCTAGAAATGCAATGCAGTTAATACCGGTGATCGGGCGTAGCAAACACAAACTTAGAATGAAATCTGTAATTTAATGGTACGTCTTCTAAATACCACAAACTTTAAAAGGCCAAATGACCGCTTCAGTAAACTCGCCACAAACGTGGATGTGCGCTAAGCTTCTTTTAGTACCGTAGTTTATGCGCCAAAGAGTTTGGAAGGAGGTTCTTGTCTAACCATGTTTAACAAGGAACGAAAACGTGGTTCATGTCCGCGTGTGACTGAAAAGTCGATGAAACTTTTAACCCAAGGCCAATTTACACTGCGCTACACTATTAGCGCGAACACGATTTCGGCACTTTTTCCTCATTTTACTTCAGAAGGATAACGGCGGGCGTCAAAATGTACCACTTGGGTTAGTACCCCAACTCAGCTCTTTCCACTACTATAGTAGTTTTGATAGTAGTCCTTCAATATTGAGAAGAAGAAAATTAAAGGAAGATCCATTGGTGGATCTTAAGGGAATGCATTAGCATGACCCTTGGGAAACGCTACACACGTCCCCATTTGGGAAACGCCATTGGCTTCCGCCCCATGACGTCACCTCCCTCTCGCCTTTGTCCTTCCATACTCTCCTCCTCTCTACGCGGCCCGCTTCCCTTTCCACTGTTTTGTCCACAGACGGACGTCGTCAGCTTATTCCTGTCATGTGGGTACTAATGCTAACGCATTAAAAAGAACTAAAAAAACAAAGAACACCGAGGATAGCTTTTTCCGTGCTAACAGTGTCGCGGGGTGTTCAATACCTCCCGAGTTAGCTCACTTTTTATTTTCTTTCTTTGTTCTTGTCCTTAGGGACCCGCTCACGTAGTGGAATGCCTTCTCAACAACAACCAGGTGATCATGCGTGAATCGTGGAACCATGCCGACAAATCGAACACGCTCGTCACGCCGGTAAGAACTGCACACGATCTCTTTTCCGTGGAGAGCGGTGTTGAACCAGTACCACCTGGAAAACAAGGCCCGCGCCAATGTCGCCTCATACGTCATCACTAGTGGACCCACGCAGCGCGGCCTACCTAACGTCAGCATCGTCGACAGCGCGTCTTACAGCGTCCCATAACGAGCGCGACGCTAGCACGCGGTGACGCCAAAACGGGACGCGTCTGTCACCTTGCAGCGTCTCTTGAGAAGCTTCAGCGTGTTTGCCGCTTGGAACGGGTCGGCGATCCACAAACGATGGCGTCATGGGCAGGCCTTGCGTATACGTGGTAATGGGTGAACTGATCCCCGGCTCTCTGTCTGGCCGCAGCCCACACCCGGCCTGGTGTTCAAGAAAAGGAGCTTCGTCGACGGGACGTTGACGTGCTCGTGGCATCGCGCCCACGCTACCACGGTCCACCAGATTACTTTCGACACCGAGAAGAACACGTATCACGTCCTCGTGGCGTCAGGACCCCTTCCGCAGGGAACGACGGGTCAGTATATATCTATTACACGCGCAACAAATTTTTACGTCCTTAGGGGTGTAAAACAAGGGTGCTGTTGGTGCATGGAATACTCTTCATCTCTGAAAGGTGAGGAAAAGGATGATAGGTTAAGTTAGACGAAAAGCCTTTTTGAGGGATGTTCGCCCTTCAAGGACAGCTTGAGCGGAGTTTGTTTTAGCGACTCTCAAGAGTAATTATTCCCTGAACCTATACCTTTTACTTCGAGGTACACATCTTAAACTTGGATATATTACACTTTCCGTGAAATATTGACGAGAAAACTAGGCATCACACTGATAACCTTTGAACTGGGGAGATGTGCGAGTGAGTGTCTTTGAATTGCCGAGTATATGAGTCGGTGGGGTCGTCAAGAAAGTCGTAATTTCTCTCTCGTACGCAATTTACTGCATCTGTGTTAGCATTTTCTGCGCATGTGGAGTCCGCATGTGGTGCTTGTCGCGCGTAAAGCTGCTCGTAAACGATATCGCAGGTGGTTGCCAAGATAGCCAGCCTTCTATGTGTTCACCCGCAGTCTAAGATCGTTTCCCTGACACCCTTAGGGTGTTATCCCAGAGACAAGTGAACTTATACCCTCGAGGACGTAAAGTGTCTTAGTGTGTAATTAAGCCTTCGGAGCTTTTCGAGGGAGAAAGAGTCAGTAGACGCAGATGCATTTGTTTATCGACAGACACCTTTCTGGAACATGCTTTCTGGTGGGAGCTGTGGATTCCTTGCAAAATGGCGGATACTAGAGCCACTAACTAGGTGACGCTTTTAAGTAACGACACCGACATTTCAACCCTCTTGGTACTTAAAATTATTGTTGCTAGTTATCTGAGGTGTTTTTGTGAAATCGAAGAAAACCGTTTTCCTGCCGTCCTCAAGAAATGTTAAAAACCGACCGCGACAAAGCTAACCGATGTCACCTGAGCTTCCTAACACAGTTTTTGGAGCCTAAGAAGTTTTCTTTTTTAATCGTAACAATCGTCAGTGGCGCTCGCTCTGCACTAAGTGCCAAAATGGTGGCTCCCACAAAACAATTTAAGGAATGAGTGCCCGTACGCTAAAAGTAGTTTATATAGTTATACCGTCAGGTGGTGCAGAGTCGAGATAAACAGCTTATTTCCTTTATTTTTAACTCTCACTTAGGAATTGAGTGCCTCTACCGGTCATAAAAAATGAAAACACATGCTAAAGTTGAAAACCTGGAAATTCAGCTTATTGTTTAAATGTATACTTTGTTGCAATCCACGCACCTGGCTTAAGCTGACCTCATTTCGTGTAAAGGATGGGGCATAGGGGAGAGTGAGGTGGGTTGAGTGATCTCCCGCTCATGCCGCCAGTTGTTCCTCGGTAATGGTGAAGCGGAGGGACAGATTTCTTCTCGTACCTTGCCGGTGAGCCCCCTGTACGTATTGCAGATTTTGCGGTAGCCCGTCTTGTCGAAGGAGTTGCAAGGGCCTCGCCAGATGGTTCGCCAAAGCTTGTTGACATACTTCTTAGCTTTAGCCGTAGCGTGGTTCGAGGCGGATCTTGTTATATACGGATCGCATTGTACCATGTTGGGGTGAGTCACGAGTGACGCAACCAGCAAGGAGGCGGTCTCCTCGTGGCTATCTTCTGCAAGGTGCAGACGAACGTGCGTTGTCATCTTCCCACACTTTCTTCATGTGGTTTGGATCGTCCTGAAAGTTATAACTGGCTTTGATGGCCGTTTCTTTTTTATGTTGCTGGTGGGATGGGTCCGGTGATCCAAAAAGGCTTTGTGGGACCACGGTGTCAGCTCCACAGTCAGGCGATGCTCAAGGTTGGGTCTAGCAAGGCGAGGCTTAGCCGCGAAACCGGATGCGAAAGAGAACACGTCCGCGCTCTCGGGTTCTGCGTTCGTCGAGGGAGTTAACAGTAGTGTTAGACTGTGAACTTTGACGATGTTTGTTTAACAATGCGATGACTCCACATTTTCACCTTACTCGTTACACACACACGTCATCGAACTCTTCGTTCGCAACTGTTGAATCAGCAGGCCGGGTCGACAACTCGTGACGTCATGGTGAGGCAAATCAGTAACTCTTGGTCGTGACGTCAAAGATAGAAAGCGTAAGAAAGCTCCACCGAAACATCTCGGCGAACACGTTCTTAAGGGCTACTCCTTCAATTCCATTGGGCGTCTGATAATAAAGTAACTTCTTAGTAGAAACAGCGCGTCATGAACACGGACAAAAACAAAGGATGCATAGAAAGACAAACAAAGTTTAAGGGGCCAAACCACGATATAAAAAAACAAGAAAAAAAAACCTGGAACTGTTCGCTCATCACACTGACTACTTCGCCAAGTAGTATACTTTTAGGCAGATAAAGAAACGGAAGTGGCGCTAACGCACTTTTGGTCGAGCGGCGCGGTCTTCTCCATCGTAACAAATGGAATAACGTTTTGACAGGAAGTAACATAGAGCGAGACCGTTTGCAATGTATGCCGTCGGATCAACGATCGGCGCCCGCCCGTTATTTATTTTTTTTAATTTCAGACAAGCTGCAGCACTTTGCACGCGTCATTACTTCTGAGCGGTTGGACCTCAGGGCGGTGCAAAGCGGCCTCGGCGTGAAGTCGATGGACGTGCTCGTCAAGGTGCACGGTGCGTATTTGCTCAAGTGATTATAAATAAATTATTTATTATATAAATTGATTCTTCACGGAGGGAACGGCCGTAAGAACCAACACATTTGGCCCGCCTTGCATCATACGAATCCTAAACGTATGTACCTGAAATTGGGCACGCAAATGCCGTTTTAGGAAAAACATTTTACGTATATGCATTGTGTGTATGTGTTTGTGTGTGCATGTGTGTGTTGTCGCGCGAGCGCGGGTGTGTGTGCGTGTGCGTGTGTATGTTTATAGCTTGACTTAGAGGCTGTGGGAAATATTAAGAATAGAGCAATAATGGGGGCCATGTATTGCCTATGTCCCTTACCGAATGTTAGTCGTCTGCACACATGGTTTGCGAGCTTATCTTCAGATGGTCATCGTTTATATATATTTCGTTATAATCATTGCTCGTCTTGAGTATCCTGCTAGTCGCCAGCCTCTAGTATGGCGTTCGCGGCGTTTTACGTTCAGTAAGTCCCCAGAAGCGAGCTCGCCAACCAATGTCCACACGAAGAGCCTGGTATGGGACATAGGAAATGCACGGTCGTAGCTTTTGCTTTATGTTTAATATTTCACCTCTGAGCTAAGCTTTAAAAAAGTGACACAAAACTGCTTACGAAATGGTGTTCGCGTGCCCTATTTCAGGTATGTACGTGTGGAACTCAAAGTTTGCAAAGCGTGCCAAATATGCTTTTTTTTTTGTTGATATATAATGTTTGTGCCACTCCCTGTAGAAGCGCGTCTCGTATCGTGACTGTTGACGGAGTCGCCAACTTCTCGCAGCAATTGTTTGTTCTCAATTCTTGTTTGAACATTGAAGTTCTACTGCTTTCCTGAACCTTACAATTTTAGGTATAAATTTTAGATAGTTCGCCTTTTTGACAACCTGTGCACGACTTATGTAAAAGCAATTAAAATTTTGAAGAAAAAAATGTTTATAGAGGTTTGTTCATTTTTGTAAAATATTAACAATGTTTATGCAATGTAAAAGAAAACATCTTTTTAATGATTGAGTTCTTTTTTTATTTATCATGAGCTCTTTTCAATTTTCACGCATGCGCCTAATAGTCGAACTTCAATTGAACTCTTGTCAAACACTGAGTTAAAAGTTCGCAAAGTCGAACCTAGTTGAACTGGAACCGGGCGGGTTCGCGATGGTTGGACGTTCGAATCCCGGCCGTGGTGCCCGCAATCTGACGGATGCTTATTGCGGAGAAGGTGCCGTGTCAAAAGATCCCCAGGTGGTCGAAATTAATCCTCAGTCCTCCGCTGGCGTGTGCCAGATGCCCGCCGTTGGTTTGGCACGTAAAAACCTCCAAATTTCATTTGATAGATGGGTAAATGGATGGATGTTAAAGGTTGTACACTTTATAACGGCAGGTTGCTTACGCCACCTAGCCTGGAAGAAAAAACAACGCACGATTATTCTTCTTTGCCTTATTAGGCAAATTTCCTTCCTCTCGCCACATTATTTTTTATGTCTAATTTGTTTCATCGTAACTTGGCAAAGAGCAAACGCTACGAACCAATCAGAACAAGAGGGGAAAGAGCAACTTTTCTTTTTTACCCGTTTTTGTGTGTCCCAGACGTCACTATTCTCCGCCAAAATGATGAGTCCGTCACTCAAAATTTGTAAGAACGAGTCTTTCCCATCTCTCCCTCCCGCGACTTAGACAGTACTGACGCAGCTAGTGAGATAGGGTATGGACCTTCTTCACGAGGGCGCCGCCATCTTGAATTGTCGTGACTTTCAGCATGGGCGAAAACATTGTTCTGTAAGCGTAACCGTCCCACATTCTCGTTTTGCCTCCCCTCTATATTTTTTTTTTTCTATTTACAGGTTGAAATGTTTTACTATTTTTTCGTCGCCCATATCGGATACGCTTATTAGGTGACTGGGGACGAGAGTATACGAAAAGGTCTATGCGGAGCTGAACGTCTGTTCTTCCGCAGTCGTCTGCTCTTCAGCAGGAGTTTCGGTGACGTCATAACGACGCCGAGCTCTGATTGGCCTTGATTGAAAGGATTGTGGGTAGACCTCAATGCCCAATGCCTCGGAGTTTACTCACTTTCTTTTTCAATTAGCCAATTAGAGCTTGGCGTTCCGACATCATCGCAATCCCTGTGCAAGAAGCACACGAACTTGCGCTCCTCATAGTCAGGTCTCTCTTTGACGCGCTGAATGGCTCCACCCACCTGAACATTTGGGTGTAATAATCGAGCAGGTCTTCCGTTGTGCTAAAGACAAATGTTCCACCTTGAATGGTGCCGATCGTTCCAGGGTCCCTGATGATAATCAGCTGGATTCTTTTCGTCAGCGTCGGGATTCTCCTCGCCCGTCACTTCAAGAACGTCTGGCCCGCTGAGACCCTCTGTAACCAGAAGGTCTGGTTTGCCGTGAGTAGCCAAACTTTCTCCTGTCCTCAGCCTTCGCGTCGACTGCGGGGAAACAGCGCGCTGTCGAGATCAGGGGCGCACGAATAACCTACACTCTACGAAATTCCTGCGCGTCTACTTACCCGCAAAGCAATCGAAAGAGACAATCTCTGCGATCTAGGAACTCAGCTCAACGAGTGATGAGGCGGAATTTTCGTTTAGACCTAAAAATGAAGTCTGCGCTGTAGCATTATGCAAAGCGTCATGCTTGCATTGCGTAATGCCACAGCGCATACTTAATTTTGAGGTCTAAACAGATGCTCCGCCTCATCATTCGCTGAGCTGAGTTCCTAGATCGCAGAGATTGACTCTTTGAGTTTTTTTCGGATAAGTATAGACGCGCAGGCATTTCTGAGAGTGTAGTATCATGGACACCCGTAACCGCAGTTGAGCCTGACCTCATCCGCACTTAACTGCGGCTAGTGGTGCCCAGTCTGCTTAATGTGATGAGACAGCCAGTTGATTTATGTTTAGTTGGGTGTTGTGGCCTTATGTTGGCGACCTAGGTTGTGTTTGTCTTTTTGCTACCAGTTTTTAGTTTCTTCGCGCTTTCATTTGTTGTTTCTATCGGTCAGTGTGTACTGATAGGATCGCAGTTCCTAGTTTCTTCGTGTGTGCGTGTGTGCGTGTGTGTGTGTGTGTGTGTGTGTGGTGTTTTGTTTTGTGTGCTGCTGGTTCGGCCTATAGGGATGTCTCAGACTAATCAAATTTTAGTTGCGTTTGAATTTTGCATAGCCTGTCGTCTTTTCTCCCCTACTTTTGGGTCACCATGTCTGCCTTTAACCAGCCTTCCTGTACTCCCCATAGTTACAATAATCTAGAGTACAATGTTTTAAATAACAACAAATATATTATGAGGTAGCATTTGTATTCAGATGTTATACGACGACTGCGAACATACTGCGAAATATGGTTCGCAAAATCCTGGAAATCATATCTTGTATAATGTGCTTTCCGTGTCCCGAAGAGGTTGCCTCTTTCGCAAAGTGGCGTTGTTTTTGTTTTCAATTTCCTCGCACGTTCGTAACAGTTGAACTTCACTCGACCATCTGTCGAACTTTCAAAAACAAAGTTCGAATATGGTCGAACCTGGTTGAACTTGAACCTTGAGAGGTTCGCGACAACTCTGGTCAGTATTGTGCTTCCGTCTGATAACTAGATCAAACCAAAGACCTATTAATTTAAGGGTTTGAAGCTACTTCCAGCGGACGTGCATGTTGTCTGCATCTGCGCCTTTTGTGGCTCCTGACCTTGCCCCCGTTGCCTCCTCATGCATTAAACTAAACGTAACACGAACCAAAGTTCCACTTATCTTCGTACCACCCCTCGTTACGGCTTAGTTTCGCGGCCAATAGATACCTTTGGGCTGGCTGCGGCACGTCGGTATGAAACTCCACGAAAGAATAAAGCTGCCTTAGTAGCATTCAAAACAATTGTTAAGTGTTTTCTTTTTTTTTTTCGATACTAAGGTTTTTTTGTAGTAGCACCTAACACAATAGTTGTCTGAATTCGAGGCAGGCATTCAAATTTACTGTGATTCTGTTCATTTCCTTCGCTAAAGCAAAGCATACTCCTTAAGATAGACCCTTTCCATATCTCCTTCGCAGAAACTGTGGCGGTCGCCGTTTTTGGGGAACGACGCGTGTGATTGGACCCGAGTCTACGCCGAACGGTGACGTCACACTCGTGTCTAATACATGCTCAGAATATACGTGCCCGAACTATGGCGGACTCAAATAATCGGCGTCGCAACCACCAGTTGGCGCGCACTTTTGAAGGGTGTCTATTGAACAAAGTAAGGGCAACTGCTAGAATTAACGTTTGACACAAGTCTGGGTTACTGCGTGCATAGTGGCCGATCTTTCACTTGGTGTATTCAGAAATCGGCATATACCACCCACCAGAATTCTAAACGGATAAAAAAAGAACGTCGTTCCTCTTCGCGTTCCTTAGAAATGGTAACGCGCGCTCCCGGTCCAGTTTCACCGTTTGAAAATGTACCGGCAGTGTAACTTCATATTATTTCCAGGACGACGTCGACAACACTTCCTGCACCTTCTAACTTGTCTAACGCCACCTGGTACACGTTAAATTTTGTAGGTCCATCGCGGCCTGATGCTAGCCTCGGTGAGCATGATGGTGGCGGCGCTGTTCATCATATTCTACAGGATCGGGGGCTGGTCATCGGTAAGCCCCCCCCCCCCCTTTTTTTTAAATTTTCTGTCATCGTGGTAATTTCTTTTCTTTTGTTCATTCCAGTTCACCAACCTTCATCCTATCCTCGGCGTCATCTGTTCCACCTTGGCTGTTTTGCAGGTAGGACGTGGTTTCTTTATTCAGTCTTAGAAGACTTGCGAATCTGAAAGAGGTATTCGACGAAGCTGGGAATTGTTACCCGACGTTTGGTTAAAAAGCTTATTCCTAAAAAAAGAACAAGAAAACGTGTTTTTGTTGTCGATTTATTTGCATCCATACGCTGCTAGTACCATAGTTACGCGTCTAGCTTTTGCAGATAGCCGACAGAATAGACACCCGCTTGCAGCGATATCAGATTTTCAGTGTGTCTCATTGGTCCCATTTTGCTTCGTGAAATAGTAATACTTTGCTCTTGGTCCTTATAGACCGACACGCGGGCTTGACGTCACGGAGCTGCGGCGGCGCTGCGATCGCGCCGGAGCCGGGTGGTGTGGGCAGAAGGGCGCACGTTTTGCATGGGCGTCATAGCATTTCAGCATGCCGCAAGGCTGTGGAGCCGTTAGTTGCACCGAAAGGTACAGCAAAAGTAGCGGAGTGAGTTTCCACAAGTTCCCAGCAGACTCTCGAAGGCGCAGAGGGTGGATAATATCTGAGGATCGAAAAGAATGGTCGCGTCGTGCGGACGACCGTTTGTGCGGCAAGCCCTTTCTTGAAAGCAAGTGTGGCTTCTAATTCAATCTCCGTCCCGAGGCTTGCTTATGGGCGGAGAAACCGTCATCTGATCGAGACCAGATTTTGTTTCCACGGTGTTCGCGCACAAAGCACCGGCCAAGCGCTCGTCGGTGGCTCGCTACGCCCGTGCCACCAAGCGGAAGGAGATAGATCGGCGGCAAAACGGACAAAGCTTTACCGCTTGTCGTGCCTTGTGGTCAATGAGGGCAAGAGAAATATCATACCTCGATGCGAAAGACGCTGTGTGTATTTAAACAATAATAAATACACTTCCGTAGACCCACAGTCTGCTGATTCCGCCGGCAGTGCGGAAACCGCCTCTGGAGACTTGTACGCCTGCGCCGTGTCGGCAGGAACTGGCTTGGCGAAAAAACTAAATAAACGACGACGTGAGCCATCGACGTCGGTGGCAGTAACTTGACGTAGGAACTCCAGCAGGCCTTGTTTAGGGCGTACGGATCGTCGAGGGCAACGCCGTCCACGCACAGTTTGTCTTGACACCGCTGCCAGTTCAGGCTCGGGTAGCGAGCTCAAAACTATCGGGAATATCATACGACATACGTTGGCAGGAAACACGACGC
Organism: Ixodes ricinus; assembly: GCA_037355805.1. Classification (NCBI taxonomy): domain Eukaryota; kingdom Metazoa; phylum Arthropoda; class Arachnida; order Ixodida; family Ixodidae; genus Ixodes; species Ixodes ricinus. The sequence goes on from JAZHYW010046899.1 coordinate 14,514, forward strand.
GCAAATAAATCTAGAAGCGTCTCTATAGCGTCAACAACGAGCGCACGCCACAGAACCCAATGGCGAAAACACGGAGAGCCTGGCCGCTTCTGCCCACATAGCTTCTGCGCATGCGCGGCTTTCCGGCCGTGTTGGTAAACAGAGCAGCGCCGCGTGTCGGTCTATATGAGTGACATCCACAATGATGGGCTTGTTCTCATTGTGTTCGTTGTTTTCAGCCGGTCACTGCTTTTTTCGTTGCCACCCTGGTGACGAAAGGCGGTACATATTCAACTGGATACACTGGTTTAACGGAAATGTAGCCCATCTCACCGCATGTAAGTTAACACGAACAAGCAGTCGCCGATATTTTTCTTCGTTCTTTCTTTCTTTTCTTAGAAATAAGCGAAAATCATCAAATTTGGTATTCTTATGTGAAAATTGCTCATTTGGTGCTTTTACTCAGGACCGAAAGTATGGCACTTTTCAACGCCAGGTACGAAGAAAAAAAAAAAGCGCCGTTGTTGCGTTTGCGCTAACGGTGTCGGCCAGTGTACGTACACGAAGAAGTATGCGCAATGACGCATTTCCCCAACTGCCTGTTAGCAATGCACGTGCGGGTTCGAGGTCATACTTCGAATGTGTTATTCGGTACTATCGGGTGGTTTTACTATATGAGCTAAAGGAGTGCGACTATTTTAAGAAACGCAGTGATTATGAGCAGGTTGGAAAGAAAATGTCAATAACGTGTGCTTTAGAAGCGTGACGGGAGGGTTGTTAGCGTCCCACTGGGGTCCGACCAGGCCAGAATGGTTTGTTGACCGTAAAATACTGATCTCCATAACAGGAGTGGTATACACAACACGAACTGAAATGACGGCGTGAGATTTCGGGATAAAATTTTTACGAGAAAACAAAAACAAATTCGTTAGATGTTTCTGGACACGGAATAAGCCCCTATGTTCTAATAAAATTCATCAATAAGGAATAGAGATTTCACAAATTTCTCAAAACACTACATTACTTAGCAAAAAAATAAGAAAAAGACTTTTAGAAAATTATTGAGGGTGGGACAAATGGTTTTCACAAAAGTGTGTGTATATATATATTAATAGTATATAGATTTATATATTATAAACACACTTCTTATGAAAACCTTTAGAAATATAGATTAAGAAACGTTCTCCGTTCCTTAAACATTTAGTGACTATAATGGCAACGACGTACGGTATGCAACAGTCCAAAGATTCATGATCCAACTTATAACTCCTCTCAGATATCTTTGATAGGAGTCACTAACATAGGAATCACATATCAATGACAGGAGTTATATCAATCTATAGGTGACCCAAGACACCAGGCTCGATCTAAAATGGACCGTAAAAATCGACGCCTGCACGTAGCAATCTAAACTTTTCGTCAAAGGTGTATTTCACAGGTCGGTTTTTTCTTCTAAAATTACAAAGCGTAGTTCTCTTTCTGTAAAAAATAGGGCCAAGAAACTTGCCAGAGTCTACGGCGGGCGGCGACGCAGACGACAGAGGTTCCAGTAGCGGGATGTGTTTGGCGTTCGTATTGATAGATGGCGTCGGGAGCAGTGTCCGAAGGTGCAGCCGACCAGCGAAAGAAAGCAGACGACACGCAGACGAAATCAACTGGCAGCAAAAGCGCCGTCGTTATGTGCAGACGCGTTATTTTTTCCTTTAAGTTTTGCTTTTATTGTCCGCATTTATTTTTTAACCAAAGGTACATTTCAAAAAGATTATGTTCATTTTAATACACCACGCTGGTCGCGAGCCGTCGCGATTAGAGTTCCTGCATAGGGCGTAGCGCCATCTATCAATACGAACACCAAACACACTCCGCTACTCGACTTGGTCGTCTGCGTCGCCGCCCGCCGTAGACCCTGGCAAGTTTCTTGGCCCTATTTTTTTACAAAAAGAGAGCTATGCTTTGTAATTTTAGAAGAAAAAACCGCTCTATGAAATACACCTTTGACGAAAAGTTTAGATTGCTACGTGCAGGCGTCGATTTTTACGGTCCATTTTAGATCCACCCTGGTGACTTGGGTCACCCTATATATCACATATCAAAGATATCGATCGGAGTTATAACTCCTATCACGTATCTATGTAGTACTCGGGAAAGCACGACGATGCGGTAAACTTATCACTCGTGTAGCAGGCGGAAGGCTGCCGATGAGAAAACGTGGATGATAAGAAACTTAGCCGCGTTTTTACATCCTTGTAAATATTTCAACTTGAACAGGAAGCAAAATGAAAGCCGTTTACAACTCCCTGTAACGCTGAATTAGAGCGCAGCTCTTGAGGAGGAGGGGAAGGCACGGGTGGGGGTCACGTGACCTCGGGGGGGGGGGGCGAGGTTGTCACGTGACCTCGGGGGTCACGTGACCAGGGGGTCACGTGACCTGGGGGACCACGTGACCTGGGGGTCAAGTGACCTCGGGAGTCACGTAACCTCGGGGGGTGTCACGTGACCTGGGGGACAACGTGATCTGGGGGTCACGTGACCTCGGGAGTCACGTGACTTCGGGGGAGGGGTCACGTGACATCCGGGGCGTCGCGTGACCTTGGGGGGGTCACGAGACTGGCGGACACGTGACCGGGGGTCACGTGATCGGGGGGCACGTGACCTGGGGGTCACATGATCTGAGGGGTCACGTGACCTGGGGGTCACATGACCTGGGGGTCCACGTGACCTGGGGCGGTTACGCCGACGGCGACGCCGACGGCGACGCCGCTCGAGCCGGAAACGGGCGCCTAAGAGCTGTGCTCTAAAAAAAGGTCAAGCTCATCTATATACAAGTATGCACCAACAGACTCAACTCTTAACCCTTTTCACATCGCCAGTCTTCCGCCTGCTTCATGACTGGCAACTTTAATAGGGCAATTCCGCGTTTCCACGTGCGTCACGTGGTCCTAAAATCGACCAATTTATGGGGTTTTCGACGACGCTCAGCAAGTTTTTGATTGGAACCATACGTTTCTGGCAGTTTGTTCCCGAAAAGAGCTGTTATTTTACTCGACCCCCCTAGTTCTAAGATTTTTTGATTTTTTTAAGTCTTCACGGAAACATCGGGGACTCGCAACGCCCGGCGTTTTCGAAGCTGTCTCTAGAGAGGAGTTGATATCGGTTTCAGTGGCGACCATATTTCTCGCCACGGGGCTGGAGAAGGCGCAAGCTCCAGAACTCCGCCTGGTTCGTGTACGTGCTGGCCGCCTTCCTCATCTTCCACGCCCTGGTGCACACGGGCATGCAGGTCTACACCGTCGCCATCAACAAGGCTCGAGGTACGCGTACACTTGGGAAAGGAGTTTGTCCGCGAGAATCCGATGCGAGCGAAACTCGCGTGCGCTGCGCGGCCGAGCGGCGTTATCATAGCAATGCAGGAGGCAAGTTCGTCTGCTTCTGGTCACGACGTTGCGAAGGAGCAGACGACGCTCAGATAGGTGGTCGCGATCAGCCAATGAGGGCTCGGCGTTCTGATGTCACCGCTACCCTCTGCGCAAGATGCAGAACAACTTGCCCTCCGCGTAGCCATTGTCGTTGTGAGGGTAGAGACATTGCGGAGGGTTTCCAATTGCTCGATCAGGGTCACGTGGTTTATGCATAGAGTTATTATAATGCACGCTAGAGGTTCAACTGGCGCTAGTCTCTCTACGACTTCCATGACGCAAATTGAAGCAGACAGCAACCAGTCTACTTTTGCGGTGCTCCCGTGCATTCCTAAGGGAAAACGCGCGTGCATTTGGTCTCTTCGCCGGAAAATAACATGAATAAGTTTTGTTATTTCGGTTGTACCGTATAGTATGTGCCTTTATTGATATTTTGAAAGTGTAATTGCTTTGGTTAGAGCATTTTTCTTTATCACTGAACGATGTTAATCTTCGCTATATTTCAGGCCCAAACCTCTGTACCATGGCAGGTAGGTAAAAACGAGCGACGATTCTAAGCGAAATAACGATCGAAAGGAATGTAGAGTGTGTTCAAGGTTCGCTAGCATTCCGGTGACGCTTATATATTGCTAATATGCCCGTCCTGTCATTATATGAAAATCACTCCGTCGTGCGCTTTACAATCGGCTAAAAAAACATTCGAGCGTAAAAAAAAAAAAACTATGTGGGCCAAAAAATATGTCTTTTTATTATTTCCTATGTCGGGCAGTTTTTATCGGGCACCTGTTCTCTGGCTTCTCCTTATTTGCAAAGATTGGGAGCGTGCGGGTGATGCTTTGAACCCAGAACAAGCATCTTCGCACATATTTGTGAGCGGAAAGAATAAAGCAGTACTTATTTAATGGAAATCGGACTATATTATGTGGCTTTCAATTTATTTTGATCGTCTGCATGCACAAGGAGTTACTTATCCAGGGTTACTTCGTAGTTCTTGCCGTCTCTCTTGGTTTTCCACATGTCCTTCGTTCGTTTGGCACGTATATCCCCCATGCTGGAAAGCGTCGACGCAGTGTTCGCGCTAACAGTGTCTGACAGTGCACATAAATACAGGGTGTCACATAAAACATATTTAAACGTTCTTTTTTACCGCAAAAATAAACTAGGCATCGCCGAACGCTCATTCTCCGCCCAAAGGTAGCGCTAGAGGTCACAACCAGATGCCAAAGTTTCAGCCCGATCCGATAACTTAATCAAAGGTTATAGATGATTTTCTGAAAATTTCAATTGAAATTGGCGGCCGACGGAGTTTTCGAATACATGGGGCTCTATGGCACCAGAAACCGAAAACGGGCGAAGATGGGGTCCATTTTCTCATTGAAATTTTCAGCAAATCACTTATAACTTTTGAATTAGGTATCGGATCGGGCTGAAACTTTGGCATCTGGTTGTGACCTCTAGCGCTACCTTTGGGCGGAGAATGAGCGTTCGGCGATGCCTAGTTTATTTTTGCGGCGAAAAAACCCTGTAAATTTTTTGTCGCACCCTGTACATGTACGAAGCTGTTAAAGCACAGTTTTTCACGCCACGAATTTAAAATAAAAACGCCGTAACTGACCAATTATTTCGTCTGCGTGGCTGAGAAATGTTCCAATGTGCCTAGGTATACGTACGAATTATTCGTGATATTTGCTCTTATAATCGAGCGCAGAGAGAAAATTCACTCGCTTTATTTCATAGAAATGCACTACCGGAAGTCAATTTCGGACTGGCTGCTGTCTGCTTCAATCTGCAGGAGCACACTAGCGCCAGATGAACCTCTAGCCTGCATTATAATAACTCTATAGGTTTATGAACCGCGTCTGCAATGCGAGGACGCGACGCGACGCGAAAGCGTTGATCGTCTGCAAGCGTCTCGGCTTTTCCGACCGCCTTCGCTTCCTCGCCACCCACCCTGCAGCGCATGCGCATTTGCGACCCATCTTTTGACAGGAAGCGTCCGCCATTACATTGCAAACGCTATCCCCCGTATTTTGAGATGGACGCTCTCTTCAATCCAGGCTCTCTACGTGACGTGGCCGAACGCAACGCCGCCACGTCACGGCGACAGCGGCGGTTGCTATGGTAACGCCGCTCATCGCCGCGCACGCCACGCACGCGAGTTTCGCTCACATGTGTTTCACGCTCTATGCGGAGAGCAAAAGTCGCCTGCTTCTTGCGCAGGAGTTGCGGTGACGTCAGACTGATGCCGAGCTCTGATTGGCTTTGATAGAAAGGATGGTGGGTAGACCGCAATGCCTGATGCCTCGAGGTATATCCACCATCTATTAGAGCGCAGCTCTTAGGCGCCCGTTTCCGGCTTGAGCGGCGTCGCCGTCGGCGTCGGCGTAACCCCCAGGTCACGTGACCCCCCTCCACAGGTCACGTGACCCCCCAGGTCACATGACCCTCAGTACCCTTCCTCCTCCTCCTCAAGAGCTGCGCTCTAATTCGGCGTTACACGGAGTTGTAAACGGCTTTCACTTTTTTTTTCAATCAACCAATAGGAGCTCGGCGTTCTGACGTCCTCGCAACACCTGTGCTATGGAAGCAGACAAACTTGCGCTCCGCATACAGTTGAGTTGCAAGAAGAGAACATTTTTTTACGATCAAGTTTGTCTTACGTTTGTTTACGATATTCGCGAAGTGACGAGACCTACGTACTTTAATGGACAGATTGTTTTTTTTGAAAACATGAGCTATATTGCCGGCAAATATTTTTTGTTAAATTATAAGCTGGAAAAGAAGAAAAGAGGAGTTTTGTAACCAGTGAAAATATCTGAGGACGGCCGGGCTGTGGCAAGCGAGAACTGCACCGTACAATACGTGTGTGCTTGTACAATGGCACGTGGGCTTAATATTATGGATATCATAACAGCTTTTCTTTCAAGCGATTATGATGGGGAGCCCAAGAAAAAGAAGATATGGTGTACAGCTTGACTAGTGCTCAAACTTCTACAATGGTCAACGTCGAGCAGAGTACAAATAGACACGCAAAAATATTACACACATACTAGAACTAAGGTTTTTAAAAAAAGGCCTAATCGCAAGCTTAGAGAACTCGCAAACCTACAACAAAATAGCATCCTTCGCGAAATCATGTACAAAAGTTCAACCTTGCGTCGACCGTTTGGATCAAAACTGTTTTTACGAAGATTATTTATTTAATTAATTAGTGTTGCAACGTGAAATGTAACATTTGAGAGCCATAATTTGTTTTCTGATTGACCATCCTTCGATTCGACACTGACACATCTTGGTTGCGCAGTTCTGTTTTGTTCTAGAGATAGCGTTATTTATCGCGCTATTCGAGGATTTAATTGAGGCTAAGTTACGTCTATAAAATTCATCTGTGCTCGGGCGTCAATTACGTAAGAGGAGACGTACATTTCGTACAATGCGCTTTAAGGATCGGAGCCGGCGCGCTGTTGTGCCGTAGTGAAGCGACTCGAAGCCTCAGTGACAAATGGAGCTTGCCCGGAAGTCTACTCGCAGTCATCAATCCTCCGCCATCCACAAACACGATCAAAATCAGCGGTAGCCTGTAATTCCCGCACCTCAAGGTTTTCTTTCGTTTTCTTTATGTTTTTGTCTATATTGTTTTTTCCTCAATCCTTCGCCAATTGTGAGTAAACTAATGGTGGTGTAAGTCCCAGCGTCCTTAGGATGTTTAGAACGGATGGACGGTTGGCGATAAGGACTGCAGCAACCAATTTCTCCGCTTGTCCTTTATTTCCCTAATTCTATTTTTACTAATGGTCGTGGCAACGTCGCGCCAGTCTCAGACGGCGTCAACGAAAACACTACTCGAAAAAGAATGAAAGAAACTTTGAGGAACGACGTATCCTGAGAGGAAATTAACCATTAAACACGTAGCGCGTTTCAAGTGCTTCTCCTTTTTTGGAGCGCTGAAATAATATTAACTGTCGTTAAATGATAGCAAGCGAAATACAAAGCATGCTTAAAATTAGGTTATACAATTTAACTATAAGATATCACACCCTTCCCGGGGATAGCTTACTCCTTTCCGAAACGTAAATTCAAACATGTTATACGGTAACACCTGCACGGGAATGTAGCATTCCTCCAGCGGATGTTATACGGTAACACCGCTGGAGGAATGTAAAAAAAAATGCAGGATTAACATAATATGTTACTAATATTTAGAGGAGGCGATTTTAGAGCGCAGCTCTTAGGCGCCCGTTTCCGGCTTGAGCGGCGTCACCGTCGGCGTAACCGCGCGGTGCATTATGGGTAAATTTCCCGCTAAATTTAGCGGAAAAAATTTCCCGCTAAATCTAGCGAAAAATTTACACGCTAAATCTAGCAGAAAAATTTCCCCGCTAAATTTAGCGGAAAAAATTTCCCCTAAATGGAAGGCGAGCAGGAGAAGAGGAGGGGGCATAGCCTTCTCTCCGTACCTTCCCCTCCTCCTCCTCAAGAGCTGCGCTCTAATTCGGCGTTACAGGGAGTAGTGAAGGGCTTTCATTTTTTGTTTCATTTTTTATAACAATCTTGCAAAGTGTAAAAAGAAAAAAATTCTGTTTTAGAAACGTTTTTATTCTCTTCGAGCGCGACCAGCTTTTTTAAAAGAGTTTACCTCGCGCGAGTTACCATTTTTGCTGCAGAAAACGTGCGATAAGAGAAAAAGAGGCGATTTTTAGCCTTGCGTATCCGCCCTCATACTATCAAAAGGTACAATACTCGATTCTGGAAAACCCCACATGGTCTCACAGCGATCCCCCATTGCACCTATGACGCGAGGAATCGTCGGGCTTAGTCGACATATACGTAGGGGTGGTTTGTGTGCTCACACATTCCGTTTCACTTTCAAAACGCGCGGAGTCTGATTTATTAAGGCGAAAGCCTTATATGTCTCATTCGTTCAGTCGACCTTCAAGGTCCTTGAGCGAACACACGTCGGCGACACGAAAGGAACCAAAACGTTTACGTGATCACTCAGGCGAATTGGAGGCAATGAAATTAAGAAGGATGAGAAAGCGAATTAGGAGGAATAAAAGTGAATTAAGCGGAATTAAAGCGATTCAAGAGTAATAAAGAGAAGTAAGAGTAATCAATGGGAATTAAGAAGGACTATAAAGCGAATTAAGAGCAATCAAAGTGAATTAGGAGGAGTTGCAGAGAATTAAGAGGAGTTAAAGAGAAGTAAGAGTAATCAAAGCAAATTAAGAAGCACGACAAAGCTAATTGAAAGGAATTAAAGTGAATTAAGAAGAATTAGAGCAAATTAAGTGGGAGACTAAGCGAATTAAGTGGATGACAAAGCGAATTAAGATGATGACTCAGCACATTGAGAAGGATGACTCAGCACATTAAGAAGGATGACTCAGCACAGGGGTGTCGGTGCCTGTCGTTAATGCATCGGCGCATGGGCTTTCGCCTTCAAGTCGTCTTAGGGATAACATAAGAGACCCTGTGAATTTTTTAGAGCGCAGCTCTTAGGCGCCCGTTTCCGGCTTGAGCGGCGTCGCCGTCGCCGTCGGCGTAACCGCGGGGTGCATGATGGGTAAATTTCCCCGCTAAATTTAGCGGAAAATTTTCCCGCTAAATCTAGCAGAAAATTTTCCCCGCTAAATCTAGCGGAAAATTTTCCCCGCTAAATTTAGCGGAAAATTTTCCCCGCTAAGTCTAGCGGAAAATTTTCCCCGCTAAATCTAGCGGAAAATTTTCCCGCTAAATCTAGCGGGAAATTTTCCCGCTAAATCTAGCGGAAAATTTTCCCCGCTAAATTTAGTGGAAAATTTTCCCCGCTAAATTTAGCGGAATTTTTTTCCCTGCTAAATCTAGCGGAAAATTTTCCCCGCTAAAATTAGCGGAAAATTTTCACCGCTAAATTTAGCGGGGAAAATTCTCCCCCCCTTCTCGAGGTCACCTGACCCCCAGGCCACGTGACCCCCCTCCCCGAGGTCACGTGACCCCCCCCCCCGTGCCTTCCCTCCTCCTCAAGAGCTGCGCTCTAATTCGGCGTTACAGGGAGTTGTAAACGGCTTTCATTTTTTTCTCCCTTTTCTGAATACAGATGGAGCGCAAAGTTTTGGCTTAGTCGTGGGTCGGGCTTTGTGGAGGCGCAATAGAGGACAGCGGGTGTATCACTGGGTCGCGTGTTAACTCCCCGGGCACCCCGTTTACGGCGCTTCGCGGTGACAGTTTGCGGATGGCTCATTAAAAAAAGATCGAGGTACACCTAAGCATTCCTTGTGAGTTGTGAATGCGAAAGCATGCAAGCCGCTCGTCCGCTCCCTTTTTCGTCTGCTGCGAACTTTTCGTCGCCGGTCGGCGCGTGTGCTCCCCTGGTGACCTTGGACGCTCCGCGCTGATGGACACGCAGCGCCATGGGGTGAGCGGTCGTGGAAACTGATGAGCGCAGCGGCCAATGGGAGCCCCGTCGACGCGCGCCAGCCAATGGAGCCGAAGGAAACTATCTGCCGTTTTCACGCTTCAGACTGATGACGTCAGCTCGCTCCATGAGACAGTCAATGCTTTCGCATTAAAACATTAGCCACCTGGCCCACCTGTACACGCCGCGTCACGGCGCATCGCCGGTGGCCAAGCCCCGCTGTCCCCTATTGCACCCACGAAAAGCCAATTCCCTCAGTCGTTGACTAGTCGCGCCATCTAGAAGTCGCTAACTGATCTACGATTCTGTGAACCGGTCCGCAGACACCGCAACTTTTAGAGCGCAGCTCTTAGGCGCCCGTTTCCGGCTTGAGCGGCGTCGCCGTCGCCGTCGGCGTAACCTCAAGGTCATTCCAAGGTCACGTGACCCTCAAGGTCATCCCATGGTCACGTGACCCCCAAGGTCACGTGACCCCAAGGTCACGTGACTCCCAGGTCACGTGACCCTGGGGTCACGTGACCCCAAGGATGACCTTGGAATCACGTGACCTTGGAGGTCACGTGACCCCCAAGGTCACTGCCCAGGTCACGTGACTCCCAGGTCACGTGACCCCTAGGCCACGTGGCCCCCAGGTCACGTGACCCCCGGCCACGTGACTCCCTCCGAGATCACGTGACCCCCGAGGTCACGTGGCCCCCAGGTCACGTGACCCCCCTCCGCTCCTTCCCCCACTCCTCAAGAGCTGCGCTCTAATTCGGCGTTACAGGGAGTTGTAAACGGCTTTTTTTCTTCTTTTTTTATACGTGGTCATTAAAGCAGCACTAAAAAGTGCATCGTGTGACTCTCGTTGTCTTTGTAGCTTTGTTATCACCGACTAAAGCAATCACGCACAGGAAAAACAATTGCAGAATTGCGCCACATTCACTGTTCGTAATTGGTTTAGTCGGCAATAGCGAACGCGCAAAGACGATTAGCGTCGTGACGGTGCACTTTTGACGCTACTTGATTCGATTGGTTTTATCGTATCGTAGCGTCGGCTGCGCGAAGACTGAAAGGGGAACGAAGTGGGACTTTTCTTTGGGAGTAATGAAGAACACCTATCTGGCGTATTTCGCTTTCCAGACGCGCCCGACGTTCGAGCAGCCAAGAGGCCAGCAGCCGATCAGGACGCTGAGACGCCTTCCGGCTCCGAGTCAACCGCCGAGTTACCGCCTTCGGTCGAACAACCTGAAAACGCCTCCCCACCGCCCCAAACGTTGGTGAGTTTCCGCCCGTTGCCTGCCAAATTCGGTGTTCACTTTGGAGCGGTGCGCCCTTAACGCTTTTCGCACGTTCGAAATCCCGGTGGAAAAACTACGAGAGTAACTACGAAGATCGGTACCCTTGGACGACGCCTGATGTATAGATCTAGTCGCTAACAGATCGGTAGGGAGGTCTTTTAGTTGTGCCCCTCCAACGAATGCGTACCGCCAGTTCGTCTGCTTTTCTGCAAGAGTTGTGATGACGTCAGAACGACGCCGAGCTCTGATTGGCTCTGGTTGAAGGATAGTGGATAGACCTCAAAGCGAGCTGTCTCGAGTTCTACCCACTATTCTTCAATCAGAGCCAATCAGAGCTCGGCGTTCTAACGTGATCACAAGCCCTGCAAAAAAGCAGACGAACATACGCTCCACATACTTTCAATAATGCTTCGGCGTCTCGTGACCTTCGAGGGTGTACCCAACACTGAAGCACCACGGAAGGCAACGAGCGCGTACTGGAGCACGAACGTCCGAAAGAGACGCCCCATGTCGTTCTGATCCTGCGAATGACTATACCAACATTTATTTTAAAAAAACCGCAAAAAAGATATTTGGCGGTAAAAAGACTTTCAGCCTTTCCACTCTGGTGAAGAAGGACGAACAGCGGAGCTGTACAATGGAAAGTAATGGCCGGCCGCAAGTCGGCAAGCCAGAGTGCAGAGCCGCCATCTATGAGCAACGGCGGCAACCAGATACATGGCTTGCCGCCGTCGCTCATAGATGGCGGTAGGTGTCCAGAGTTCGGTGTCTTCATTTCTTTGCGGGGGACACGATCCTGGAGAAACTAGCCCTTAATAGTTCCGCTAATAAAGAAGAAACCCGAAGTATCCTTTCTTGTGTTCGGTTCCGTTACTGCGATGTTACGATTATTTCTAGATTGCCGCGGTGCATCTAGTGAGTTAGAATTAAGACCCATAACCCTGCTTTGGAGTATTACGCAAATAGGGGCCCCAAACATTTCGATCGCGTGATGTTTATGAAGTGCAGGCGTCAACCATTCGCCTCGCAAATTCGTAGGAGATTAACTTCTAACGCCCGCCGTAAGAATGGTTCGTGTGTAGCCTGTCAGGAACCGGTCGTTGCAAATCCAGAGTGCCTCGCGTCCTCTCATACCGACTGGACCATTCGCCGAAGCCATTGTGTTTCTTTTGATAACCACGCATGCACAGAACACGACACTGTTAGCACCACCAAGCCGTTGACGCTTTTTCTTTATTTTACACAACGACATATTTTAGCCCCCCCCCCTCCCCACACACACACAATTTGGCCTTCTTCTCTCACCTTCTCCTTGATGGTGCCTTCTCTCATCCTCAGCACGCGCAGGCGCGGGTCGTGGGTCCCTCTGTAAGTACGTCATCGGACAACGGCGATGAGATATTAAGTTGTCTCGGCGGACACGCGCGCGTATCGCAGTTCGCTTTGCTTTATGATAGAAGTCAAAAGCTTGCTGAAAGTGCTCCGGTCGTCTCAACAGAATGCCGACGAGGCGCTGAAAAACAAGAGAACGGCGTTTAGCTAGGCACAGAGTTGACCGGCGACCTCGCTTTGCTGCGACCGAAGGCCGAGTGACGCAATGAAGTTTGTATCAATTTAATCTGCGAAATATGGCCTCCGTGGAAGGAACAACTGCACCGAAGCACCTTACAAACGCACCATCGTTTTTTTTTCTTCTTTCTCTGGAACACTCGCGCGCGCACGCACACACACAGATGCACACGTATACGCACACACACACACACACACACACACACACTATCTCTCTCTCACGCACACACACACACAACTTAGATGAGTTTATCTTTATTAGAACGAATAGCGTGCTAGAATGTTTCTACTTTCGGTAACATCCTAGGCGATCAAAATTGAGGTACCTCAAATATCTGGCACATTGATCCTTTCGACTCATGTTGTTGTAATAAAAACGATCTCCAAACTCCGGTCTAAAAACGTGTTATTCGTGTTAGGCTTGTCAAATTATGAGGCGCTGGAGAAAACCAGCGTTCTGCGTTAAGTCCTTATTGCGAACTCTTTTGTTCGCGTTCTGCCCATTGAAAAGCCTGCGGGAGGAGCCTCAGCACGCACCTCGTGTCGCTGTGCCGCAGTGTTCTTCCACAGCATAAAGGCCGTCTGTTTTCATCGCCGTCATCATGGCAACGAACGCCGATTTTCCAAACGCTGTCTCATAGCCAAAGTTTAATAGTTTTGTAATGAGCAGCCGCAGACTGCCGTTTCGAAGCGGCGTGAACGCAGGGAGGAGGGGGGGGTAACACGTTTTTCAGTGGTCCTAAAAGATCGTTCGGAGTTTTTTGCCATGGTGATGGCGATGAAAGCAGACGGCCTTTCTGCTCCGGAAGAACACTGCGCGGCGCACCGATAGGAGGTGCATGTTTCGCGGAAAATTTTGACCCTCGTGACATCACACGTAATGTCGCGTGTGACGTCATTATGGGAAACATCCCATAATGCAACGCGCTGTTACGCCGACGCCGACGCCGCTCAGCCCGGAACGGGTGCCTCAGAGGTGCGCTCTAAAAGTGTTCGAAATCATCGACTTAACGCCGAAGGCTGGTTTTCTCCAGCGCCTCATAACCTGACGAGCCTTACACGAAAAGCGTGTTTTTTTTTACCATCCCGCGACCTGTTTTTCTTATCCGTGACATGGGTCTAAAGTATCAAACTGCCAAATATCCTCTGTCTGAGCGCAATGCAGGAGAGCAAGTTTGTCTGCTTCTTCCAGAGGGGTTGCGATGATGTCAGAACGCCGAGGCTCTTATTGGCTGATTTAAAAAAATAGTGGCTAGAGCTCTAGACATCTAGCATTCAGGTCTATCCACTATCCTTTCAATCAAAGCCAATCAGAGCTCGGCATCTTCCTGACGTCATCGCCACTCTGGCGCAAGAAGCAGACGACTTCCTCTCCGCATAGGAGAAAGCGCTAATGTCGCGCTAACTGTGCGACGTAGTGTTCACTTGTTGTTCGTAAGCAGTCTTCAGTCGCTCGTCTTCGAACAGTTGGTGCCACCGACCACCGGAGCAGTTGAGTCGGCAAAGAAAGGCTCAAGCATGTTCCTGTGGGCACGTGGCGCTGGCTTGGCGAGTCCGCTCGACGGCCCTCTCGGGGCTGCCTCGCTCAGGCCCCCGACGGTGGAGACTCGTCTGCTGCCGTCGGTCGCGGACGGATTTCATCGCTTCAGCTGGCAACATCGACGACCAACGACGGATACCGGTCGCGACGCGTCCGCTGTCTCGGGGCACGATCCTGCGCCCAAGATGGAACGCCCGCGCACATTCCTGCTCCAGGTTAGCCGAGATTTACTGCTTGCTGTCGTTTCAATCACCACTGTCTGTTCTAGTCACTGACAAAATGAGAACGGCAGCGCTTGTTCTTTGGAAGCCTGCCTTCCAGCACTTGCTCGCTGGCCTCCATCACGCTTTTGGCTGCGCGTATACACGTTCGAAGAGACGCCGAGGTATTATCGGAGGTAGGAGAAGCTCGCTCTGGAAAGGAGGCAACTTAATGACCCCCTGCCGTTCTAGCAGTTAGTATGCGGCGTGTAAGTTCATCCGCTTCTTGCGCAGTTCGTACATTTCTTTGTCCGCCATACGAACCCTCGGGCTCCTGTTTCCCCCCGACCTCAGTCAATGGCAGCGCGAGTTTGTCTGCTCGTCATCGCGCGTTACCTGCGCGATCTCCATGTTGTCATTTGATTGGCGAACCTCTCCTTGCGTTCCGATGTGCCAAAGACGCATTTCGGAACACTTGATCGCCGACGCCGTATACATGTTTACAAGAGAAGCTCCTGCGCGCTTCCATTTTGCGCGACGCTCGCTACGCCTAACGTTTTCGCTATGTTGGGGTGGGCCACGACATAGCCTCCTATATACTGACAAAACCCGGCAGATCGCCACGAGAAGCGGCCGCCGAAATGGAAAAGACAACGGATGAGAGGAGAGCCACGTGAATGGCGCTCCGCTGTGGCGAGACGCCGAAACACACCTCTCCCGAGCGAACAAGTGTGTTTCGGGTCCTCGCCGCCGCAAAAGCTGTGCACTGACGTCCAGGTTCCCCGAGAAATGTCTTTTGATGCCTCTGTGCTACCAGATCCTCACGCTCTAAATCTGCGACCGGGCGTTCTATGGCTTTGTCGTCGAACTGCCAGGCTCTGTGAGTATAGAGGAGGCTATGACCAGGGGCACGTCATTGGGGCGTGCGAATATGGACCATCCAGGAAAGGCAGTGGCCTTGGCGAGCTCTGTAACTGGTGGGCATGTGGAAGAGAAGAACGTTGGCACAGCCAAGGGCGCGCGAGGAATGGTTCCTACACTCAATGGTTGGGCCTGCTCGGATTAAGCAGGCCCAGCAATCTCTGTCCAGCTTGCCGTGTTCTTCTTGCGAATGAGCGGTGTATGCACAGATCCACGGAGACGTCAGCGTTACGTCCGCCTCGGTAACGGGCTGCACTTTAAGAAATGACTGCGCGTCTACTTACCCGCAAAACGCTCAAAGAGTCAATCTCTGCGATCAACCAAATCAGCTCAGCGAATGATGAGGCGAAACATCCGTTTAGACCTAAAAATTAAGTCTGCACTGCGGCATTACGCAATTCAAAGCATCATGCTTGCATTGCGTAATGCCACAGCGCAGACTTAATTTTAGGTCTAAACATATGTTTTACCTCATAATTCGCTGAGCTGATTTCGTAGATCGCAGAGATTGGCTCTTCGAGTGTTTTGCGGGTAAGTAAACGCGCAGTCATTTCTTAGAGTGTATTTTCCAATTGCGGAAGAGGCAGTAATGAGGATGAGGAGGGAGCTTCTGGTCCAGCAACCACTCACTTGATGCGTACGGTATCTCAAGGCATTCTGCGTCCTTCGGTCTTCGTCGGCAAGGACAAGCTAGTGCAAATTTTGTACATTGAATGGAAATGCCTGCCCCTAGATACAATTTTCATAGCGTCTATTCGCAAGATAAGCTGCTATCTTGTCCGTTTTTTGTTTGTTTGTTTTGTTCGAAACACCGAGTCTCAGAATAAAACAAGATAATAGTTTATAATTACTACTTAAGACAGAAATGCTCGACGTCTCTATTGCAGGAGAGCGACTTCAAGAAGCTGGCACTTGGCATCTACGTGCTTTTCAGTGCTCTCGTTGTGGCAGCCCTCTTGGGTATAATCTGGTTCGGCAGCTCTTGAGGAGGTGGACACCAGGGGGCGACACACAATACCTATACGCGGCGCGCGAGGCCTCACTTTGTCTATATACATATGGTGCGAGGTCAAAGCATATTATTGGTTTAAAAGAGAAAATAAAAAAGTACATGATCGATAGGTTGTAGAACTGGCAAGGAGTTCGGCATAATTTGTTTAGTTTATGTTAGAATTTATTTCAGTATTTTTGTAGCTTACTTTTATCCAGTTGTGTGTCATACTGAACTGTGTGTGGCTTTAATGTTTTTAGCTGCATTTAAAAGTTAGAGGAGCAGAAAGCTATTCCAAACACTGTTTTTTTTCCGCGAAGAGTAACTAGAAAGGCTTAGAATACTCTGGGAATTATCCGGGCTCGCGAATAACTGATAGCGTTAAAAACAAATGTTTCTGTTCTTGTTGTTTCATGAAGCACAACAATATCAGAGAAACTGCGTGTTAATAAAAAAAATTAATCGGCGAGTGGGTAAAGTAATTTTAGCAAGTTACAGGAAAAACTCTACCGCTCTTTGTTTCCATATCATAATGGTGATGGTGACTTCACGGGATTCAATGCATGCAAAGATTGCCATGGAGCAAACCGAATGCCGGATAGCGTATAATAGCGAAAAATAAACATATTTAAAAATATTTCCTTTTAATTTTTTTTATAATTTCATGCACCATGCTACAGAGACATAACAACCGCAGAAGCGCAAGAAAAGTACTACAAATTGTTTATTAGGGTGAAAACAATAAATAAAGCCTGAAACGGTGAATGCAGTTAATCGTTATTTAAAAATAAAAATAACGAAGGGCAAACAAATTGAAATGGTTTAACCTCATCTGGTTGAGACGAACATCGATATAACTTTGAGAAACCCTTATCTCCCCAGGAAGAGTCAAGTATGTCAAACTATGTTTCTAACCCTGGTTGAAAAATTAAAACGTAAGTACTTTACCGCGGTTTGATTTGTAAACTGATCCTTCATTGCAGCAACGTCTCGGACGTTTATTTACTCTATGCCCTTACTGTATTTTTAGCGACGTTTTCAAGCCTCGCGACAAAGACGTTTGAGCACGGTCCTTACTGCAAATGTAAAACTTGACTCGTGGGCTAATTAACTTCCTGTTAATTAGCCCTAGTAACATGATAGGGTGAATTTCTGCTACCCATGTCTGTTCCTATTAAACGTGTTTTATGTATCAATGCATTCGCTCGTGGTAAGTACCCCTGACAACAATGCCCTTTTAGCGATGCGAATGCAGAATAAATACCTAAATAAAGAAATAACTTATTTAAACCGGGCTTATCGGAGTGTCGGCAGGAGTGTTTTTACAGAACAAAGACAACAAAGGCGCGAACCTTCAATGCGTGTCGTCGGCCCAAAACAAAAAAACAAAAAAAACACCGAAAACAGGCACTCCGTTATCAGTGTCCCGGCAGGGAAGGACGGTGAGGCCGGCGACCGCAACACGACAAGGTTCATAAATCGCAAACATGGGAGAAAAAAATAACCTATTTGTTCGCCATAAGATTGGAAACAAAACACGCTCCGGCGTGGAAACCACGCCATCTGTTCTACATGAGCAAAGCGCGTGTGTGCGTGTGCTCGTGTGCGAGTGTGTGTACGTGTGTGTGTGTGTGTGTGTGTGTGTGTGTGTGTGCGCGCGCGCGCGCGCGTGTGTGTGTGTGTCTGTGTGTGTGTGAAAAAGAAAGGCGACAGCTGTAATGGGTCAGTAAGTACACAAATAAATGACCAAATTGTCCGTGGTGGACTCGCTTGCTCGTTTTATAGATGCCTGGGAGTTTTATATTCATTCTTTCTTCGTATTTTTGCTTTAATAGTCATATAGGTCTATTCATATGTTGATGACGGGATCTAGGGAACTCCTTTGTCGTGTTTTTTGACCTCGGGCGAAATCCCGCAAAGGCAGTATTTGCGTGCATGACAAAACCCTGCATTGAAGTTAAATCTCTTTTTTTTTCTGCGCTTATTTGTATAATAATTACCGCGACCAACTAAATTGTATGTTATAATATAGGGCGAAAAAATGACACAAAAAAAGGGTATTAGCGGGCGACAAGATGTTTAATATCACCAAAAAGTAGGAAGGGGACTATTAAGGAAATTTCGGTTTGCTTCTTATTGTACGTATTTTTTTAGTTAACCTCCTAAATTAGTTTGTTGTGCTCAAATTTAACGGCTCAAAGTATGCCCGTTGTAGTTATTCGATACGCAACCAAAATAAGCGACCTATAGAACACGAGAAAGTCAGCGATAAATTCTCTCCGTTCATTTATCACAAATAAAGAGCCGCGTTCAACGAGGCAGCTTGTCAGAATGTGCGTATACGAGCGACTAAGTTTATTTAATATCTTATTTATTCGATAACGCGGACACTCAGGGTCCACAGTCTGAAGTTTGATGGCGAAATCCTGCTTTTTGACACTCACCTGCACCGTGTCGCGTAGAAGACGAGACCACCACTTGGAAAGCGTAATCAATCTTCTGCAAGGACGGTTGAGTGAAAACGCAAGGCGTGACAAGTTGCTGACATGGTAGTATCGCCGTGCAACCAACCAGATTGCAGCATTATTCGGGGATAAGATGGTCAAAGACCGAATCTCGAAGCGAGAAGCGTGAACATGATTTCTCGAGCACACGGTGACTAAAGCAATGGTACGGATCACACATAAGGTCCGTAGTCAGGGTGTCGCCTATTACGCACACCCTTCGTCGCTTCGTGTTAGGTTTCTTGGCGTTCTTTTGGCAAACGTCGCAAAACTGATTGGCCGGTGAGTGCCACGCCCTGCGTTCTTTAAGCAGTCAGTGGCCATATACGTACATACAAAATTTGACCTCTCATGCAGAATGGTGCGACAGCGCGATCTGTAGCACCAATAACCTAGTACTTTAGCCGCGCACGCGAAGCGATACCGGTACAAAATAAAACGGCACTACGGCGTCGCCTAAAAACGAAAAGGGCCTACGCGAGTGCCCTGTGCACTCGGCGGACAGCTCCTAACAAAATGATGGGCGAAATCTGGAGTCAACTTAGAACACCCGCCAGATTCAACGAACGATTCGTTTTGCGTTTACTTCAGGGCACGGCGAAGGCCTCACACTCTTGAAGTCGAAGCAATGAAGCGTGCCGAACCTACATGCTAACGTGCTCCTTTCCGTGGCTCTGCAGTCACAGGGTATAAGGCGAGCAAGCGTTCTCCTGGCGCATTAGGGGGAGGGGGGGGAGCGAACGCATGTGAGAGGAGCAGGCAAACATGCACACCGTACAAGGCAGTGTTGCTGAATGGGCACCCCCCCCCCCCCCTATTCCTATTCCATTCCGAGGATTTTGAGTTTCCGACATTTCCATTCCTTTCAGCTTCTCGGAATGGAGACACTGGGCCCATTCCTACTCCTGGAATGGTTTCACCATTACCGTAACATTCCTCTAATTCCTAAAGGTGACAAAATGGCCTGACTGACAGCCACATTGTGTTACTGAGAAAATGAAAGACGTTTTACAATTATCTGTAATGCCGAAATAGAGCGCAGCTCTTGAAGAGGAGGAGGGGAGGGTACGGAGGGGAGGGTACGGAGGGGAAGGTATGGCTCTCCTCCCCCTCAGTACCCTCCCTCTTCCTGTCCTGCTCACCCTCCCATTTACTGGGAAATTTTAGCTAAATTTCCCAATGAAATTGAGCGAAAATTTGCCAACATTTTCCCGCTAAACTTAGCGGGAAATTTAGCGTAATATTTTCCCGCTAAATTTAGCGGTGAAACTGAACTTGGTGTTGAGGTCACGTGACGTCAATTTCCCCGCTAAATTTAGCGGCAAGATTTTTCGCTAAATTTACGCGACGTCACAGTTCATTCTACGCTGAACGTCATGCGACGTGTGACACGTCGAGGTCACAAGTTTTCGACTAGATTATGGCGGGTAAAGATTTTCCGCTAAATTTACGGGGAAATTTTCACCCTATATTTAGCGGGAAAACTTTTCCGGGCTTGAGTGGCGTCACGTGTGACGTTAAGAGGGTAAAATTTTCCCGCTAAATTTGGCGGGAAATTTTTCTTCTAAATTAAACCGAGAAATTTTTCCGCTAAATTTAGCGGAAATATTTCCCGCTACATTTAGCGGGAAAATTTCCCCGCCGATATCGGAAAAATACCTCGCCAAATTTAGGTGGAAAATTTCACCCTCATGATGGCACACGTGACGTCACGTGGGACGTCAATATGGGAAACGTCCCATAATGCAACGCGCGTTTACACCGACGGCGACGCCGGTCAATCCGCGGAAACACGCGTCTAAGAACTGCGCTCTAAAGACGCAGCATAAAGCTGCTAACGTTATCAAACGCGGAGACGACTGCAAAAGTATGCAAAAGCATCCTCAAAGGACTCATTCTGCTAAGCCGAAGGGTGGTCGCACAAAGCGCTTCGTGGCAACCTTTTGTCACTGCAGACATCGATCGCGCGATCAAGCGTAAAAGGCTTGCGAGTCGCAACAGACGCCAAAATAGAAAACCACCCATTTTCTTCGCAAACGGACCGTGTATACCTCCACAGATACAAGGTTAGCGTGTTGTTTGTTTCATAAGGCCTTAAAAATGTCTAGTTCGTGCGTGGCGCAAGAAGAAGCTATCTTGCTCTGCTTCGAATACTTGCGCAACAGCACCGCTAGTGCGCTGTTAGAAGCAACGCCGCGTATACCTGCTCCAAATCTCCATGCACTGCGGCAAGAACAGAAAACCACTGACAAAGTGCAATCAAAATATGGCGCCAGCACAAGGGACTGTACCACTATATTATGGAACCTTCCTTAAAACGTTAACTTTCATTCGTACCATAACATAACATAACGTACATTCAATTCATTTTTTTTATTATTTGTGTTCCACGCAAACGCTAGAAGATTGGCTGGGTTGAAAGCAAGGAGTCGAACCGGTCATTATTCCGGTTCCGTTCGGGTTCGGGTTGCTTTGCATTTTGGTTCGGTTCGGTTCTGGTTCAGGGACGCTTTTGAACTAACAGTTCGGTTACCGGTTCCACCAAGTGCGAAGCAGTACAAAGCGGTTCTTGAAAGTAAAGTTCACAGCTCCCAGTCGTTATGAAGAAAACGGTGAGTTTAACACAGCGTCACCTTCATTAAAATAAATGAGGTCATCAGAAGCCGTGCTGCGAAAACGAGGACAGCAACACAACTATATGCTTAATTTCGTTTCGTGATCATGAATTTTTAACGCAAACACCGTTCTATGAAAATTACGTGGTTATACAGGCGCTTGGAAACATTACCAAAGTACGGTACTCGCAATGTGAAATCAATTAGACACCACGCGCAGCGACACCGTGCTACCGCCGATTTTTACAGCCCATTTTCGATCGGGCCCGGTTATTTGAAACACTCTTCTTGTAAAGCCGTCCTAGGTTTTATACATTTTTTTCTTATCAAGACCTTTCGAAAGTCGAAAGCATCTTTTCTTCGTTGGACAACCAAATCTTGCAAGAACTATTTCGCGCAGCGCATGAATAATGCGCAAAACTTTCTTTCTTCTTTCTTTTCTTAATGAGACAACGAGTATTTGCAACTTTCACGACCTATACAGGGGCGCTCTTGCACCTATCAAAAATATAAACATGGCTGTCATCTGGATGACCATCGTAGAACAGCAGTACGAAGCTGGGTGTGGGACGCGTAAGAAATTATAGTTTTTCTCTATACGAGCAGTATTTGAGCCTTCATTTTTTCCCGTCAGGAAGGTGTAGGAAAGCACTTTTATTGTGAAGCCAATAATCCAGGAGCAAGGGAGCGTGACTCTCGCGCCGCGGTATCACCATCTCTGAAAGTTGCGAATAGAGCTAGTAGCTGGAGCTCTAGCCTTCGGTATGTTTGACTGCAGTCTAATGTAGATAATTGGTATTTGCCATTTTTTTTTGCTCCATAATAATCGCCGGGGGTTTTCATAACCAATCTGTAAAGAAAACCACGCGATTACGCAAGTCGGGGGCCATTAGAAAATTATGAGCTTGTTAAAAAAATCTCGCCTTTGAAAAGGGCTAAGTTGCTTTGAAAGACCAATATTGCATATTTGGTTCTGATTTGAATAAAAGCTTCCACGTTTTAGGCTCAATCCACGAAAGCAAAGACCGGATGGCTCCTTTGAATAAACGGTAGGAAGACAGAAGAAAAAAAACAACAACTACGAGAGAAGTGTCCAGCTACTAGAACACTATCAAAGAAAGCGTGCAGCTGCAACTGTCGAGTCAGTGACCTCCATCCAGTGAGTTCTCTTCCTATGTGCGCCCATCTCTTCTCGGAGGACGCATCTCGTAACTCTGCGAGACGTACTTTTCTGCTAGTGCCCAGCGCGCTGAATGAGTCGCGATTCCTTTCATCTCTATCACGCGTTCGTGTGTGTGTGTGTGTGTTCATGTGCGTGCGTGTGTGCGTGAGTGTGTGTGCGTGTGTTTACGTGCGCCTGCGTGTGTACGTGTATGTATGTGTGTGTGTGCGTTCGTTTGCGTGTCCGTGGTGGTACGTGTCTGCACGCATGTGTGTGCGTATGTTTTGTGTGTATGTGCATGCACATGTGTGTGCGTATGTGGGCATGTGTGCTTTATGCGTGTATGCGTGTTTTCTAAAGAGAAATCAGTATCTTCTCCCGGAACGTCGGAAAAAGGCGGAACAGAGCTGCGTCGTCCGGTCAGAGAAAAACAAACAAACGCTGTCGTTAAAGTTTCTTTCTCTGCGTCGCCGTCTGCGCCATTAAAGCGGCGCGGCGCCGGTCTGTCCGACGGACAACTTCGATTCCTCGATCGTTTGTGGGGCGCCCCGGGATCTCTCTATGTAGCCCGCGCACGCGCTTGCTTCTCCCCGGGGCCCCACGCAAGCCGGGCTCATCTCCGTTGTCTAGAGGGAGGGGGTGCGAACGATGGTTCGAATCAAACAGCACAGTTGCCAATCCCGTTGCTTCAAAACCGGCGAAAAATCCGGTGTGTCGTGACTTTCTTTATTCTTCGCGAAATCTATAAATGACGAAGCTCTATTCGACTTTACGAGGGTCAATTGACAATTATCCGCACACCTGTTATCTTAAAACTTCCGTTAACAACACTGCTACATCTCCAAGTTTTCTTTCTTTCTTTTGTTTTTTTTTTGCGATGTCGTTGCGTTTTTAGTTACTGCTGTGCAGGTTTGAACATGTTAAGTCAGTTCAGTTGTGACTGCGGTGGGAGAAACAATGGCTATCCCGTCTGATATGTGCACAAAAAAAAAAAGTAGCGTGCAACGAATTTTTTTTCTTTTTGTGGTTTGAGGGTGCATGTACGGTGCCGCTATGTATCGAAGACTTTGCGCACAGTATGGAGAAAGTGTTTTATCGCGAAGAAAAGTGGTAGAATGGATACAGAAATTCGAGGAGGGACGCGCAACTGTCAGTCGACGTAAAGGAGCCGGACGCCAATCCACATCTACGACCGATGGCAACGTTGAGCGTGCAGGAGGTGAACTGATTTTCTCGGATAGACGACTGACAGTGGACGGGGTGGCAAATCATTCGCAAACCTGCCGAGGCTCTGCCTGCGCAGTGATCCACAACAGCCTAAGGGTCATTCCTGGAATATCGCAAAATAAATTCTACGGCCAGAAAGAGGGAAAATTTGTATTCTCCTTCGTGAGCTCTACTCGCACGCCCCTGCTTGTTTTCCTCTTTAAGGAGAATGGTAGGAGAAATTTGTATGTGGTAATGCGTACTATACTGGCACTGACAGCGTAAGGTATACGCGTGGCGTGCTGGATTCTAAGACTAATAGCTCAGCGGCCAGTAAGACTGCTACCCGATAAGAACACAGATAAGAACGCTGTCATCGACTACAGCTAATTGTACGATTTCCGAACAAAAAAAGAAAGAAAGTCGTTTATCATTCTCTGTAATGCCGAATTAGAGCGCAGCTCTCAGTGAGGAGAAGGAGGGTACGGAGGGGAGGGTCACGTGTGACGTCAGACGAGATGTCACGTATGACGCCACTGAGGGTAAAATTTTCCCGCTAAATTTAGCGGAATAGTTTTCCCACTAAATTTAAGCTGATAAGTTTTCCCGCTAAATTTAGCGGAAAAACGTTTCTGCCAAATTAAGCTGGAAATTTTTTGCCTCGTGACGTCACGCGTGACGTCACGTGATGACGTCAATATGGGAAACGTCCCATAATGCAACGCACGGTTACGACGACGGTGACGCCGCTCAAGCCAGAAACGGGCGCCTAAGAGCTGCGATCTAAAAGAGAACACAGGTCAACCCCGCACACGAAGCTTCAATTGGAGAAAGCGTACGATTATGAGATAAGCGCATTTTAATTCGGACGTAGACTTCAGCCACCTCCTAAATATGCGTGGCGATTGCTCACTAGGTGGCAGCAGAGAGCGCTGATCTTCATACAAACACGCACTTTTGGTTGTGTGTCGACATCTCAATCATTGTTCTGCCCAATCGTTTTTTTTTTATTGTCTTTTGAAGTTCACGCAAACCGGTGAGATTCAGCTAATGCTTAAACGCCATCTTAGCGCACAAGTCACTCACCGAGTGCACCAGCGCGTCACCTGCTAACCCACTTAGAGCAACAAAGGATGTCTTCACCCTGAGACGGACAGACGTTCACCTAGGCACCTTACGCGGGCGTAGGGGTTTTGCGCACAGCGGGTAGCGATATGAGCTAGAATGCGCAAACTACGACCAGAGAGTACAGACCGCCCGGTCTAACAGACAGCGAGTGGATGGTCAGAACGGCAATGGAGATGTTGAAATCTGTCTACTCACCCACCGCGCGCGATACCTGCCAACCTCGGACGCTAGCCGTGCGACAGCGCGTTTTCTACTCCCTGGTTGACGCCTGAGCATTCAGCTTATATCTCTAGCCAATGTACATCCGTCTGTTTTTCTTCCCCGTCTTTCAAAGGTTTTTCTTTTTTTAATAGTGTTCCCTTGGGCGTAGACATTTTTTGTGCACTTTTGTATAAAATGGTGTTTTAACCACGACACAATAAGGTATGATTTTTGTTTCGTAAGACGCATTTTTTTCTTAATTGTTTGTTACTTTTATGGGAGTCCGCGACCAATCCCAAAATTAAACCCTCGATCACTATCTTGCTTATCAGTCAACTCAACGTGACTAATTTTAAGTTCTAAAATGACCAACGAGAGAAGAAAAACATTCAGGCGCCTCGGAGCGAAGTCGTAAATCTATCTCCCGCGCCGCCTTCACCCCACATTGGGCGCCAAATCCTCCGCCCCGCGAGACGTCGCCACCCCGGCGGAGCGAAACACCTGCCGCCACTCCCACCGGATGGCGCTGCGAGCGGCCACTTGCTACCTTCCGAAAGCGAGCGAAGCGAGCTCCAACCAACTCCCCGCAGATTCCGGACCAACCCCGAGCTCAAAGCCCCGTGTTCCCTTGGCCGAAAAACCCTTCCGCACAACTCGGGAAGAATGGAGTGTGCACGTTGCAGCGGTGTTGTGTGGCCCCGGGCTTGGAATCGGCGAGCGGTGTGACCCGGAACACGCGCCCGGGGTTCTGGCGATCGAGCCCGAGGCCTGTCAAACCGGCGTCGGTGGTGTGGCAGCCATGCCGGTGGCGTATCGATTCAAGATGGCCGCAGTGCTTCTGATGTTTTCGCTATGCGCGATCGCTGGCCCTCCGCTTGTTCGAGGATCCGAAGAGTCGGTGGGTTTCGAAGCCGCTTTTCAAGGTGAGATAACCGATGAGGCGCTTAAGCAGCCCCGGCCATCTCTCAGCGCGAGCGTGCATGAGAGAAGCCGTTCGTTTTGTGTTTGACGGGAGGATTGGAATCCGGAGCATGATTGCCAGACTTGCTTTCGTGAAACGAGTGATTTCGGAGACCGGAACTCGTCATTAAGCTGGTGTTTGGGTCTGAACGATTCATCGACTTCGTATCCTTAGCCCGCGTTTTGTCAGAGGCAGTCTTTTCATAGAGCGCCCAACGTATAGTGGAAAGAAGCGTGCGAGCCTGGCGCTCGTGACGAACTAGAACAGCTTTTCTATGTGGCTTTATGTTGGGTCGCTTGAAAATCAGAGCCGTAGTCAATAATCTTGAAGATTCAAATCTGAGGCTCGTGTTATTTTCCTTGAAAAATCACTAACTCACGCCTCTCTTCGAAGTTGACGCCAACATCATCAAGAGACCGTCGAATAAGTTGAAGGCTGTAGCTTGAACAGCTGCACTGGAAAGTGTACGAGCGTTCGTGCGGCGGGTCTACTACTTTTAAAGGTAATCCTTAATGCACAATAACTAGTGGAAACGACAGGTATACTACCTATTTGTTTTAAACTGTATCGCTACGCTGGGGCAACCACGTCTTCTTATTTTCGTCACGCAGTCTGACCTGAAAGGCAAATTAAATACAAGCATCAGGTTTCCACCTAATGTCAATTTGTCTTACTGATGTTCCATTACCAGTAAGAGGTAGAGTGCAGGCGATATATCGTACGATGTTCATGGTCTCATGCTCCAAATTTGTATGCGATTGAGGATAGAAAGCTAAAAGACGTATTGTCTTCAAAAAAACGTTTGGTTGCGCTAAATAACGCGCTGCTAGATCAGGCTATGGTCACACTACAGTCGTCGGACCGTGAGTGCGACCGAGTGGATTTCAGAAGTGCTTCGCTTGTGGCCTCATTCAAGTTAAAGTTAATGGATCCAGTGACTTTGCATCAAGTGAGGCATCTTGTAGAATCACGCTCTCGCGCCTGTATCTCTGGACCACGTGTTTTTGAGGTCCTCACTCAGCTTGCGCGCCAAAAGCACGTACTCTTGGTCCCTCACTTGACAGCTACGCGCTTTATTCGCCACGCGACGAAGCGTGCATTTCGAACCGTCGAGCTTCACGTTTCTGACACTAGAGTACGAGAGAGCGCCCCTTGAGCACGCTTTGTGAACTACGCGGTAAAATAGAAAGTCCAATCAGCGGCCCCATCATACACACAAGCGCGAGACAATATATTCGTAAGAACGAGTCTTTGCACGAACATTCGCGCAATGAAAGCACTTACCCAGTCCACGCGCTATATTTCTCGCTCATCTCAGAACGCTGCTGAGACCAATCAGTGCCCTCAAGCTACTTTGGATAACCAAGATAACCAGATAACCCTACTCCACACCATAATTTGACTTTATTGTCAGTTACATATTATTTTATTTATGTTTTTCTTTGGAGCGAGCGTAAAACAGGTTGAAGACCTCGGAGATCGCTGATACGCCCATTCACACGCACCGCTATGGTACCTTTAGCTAAAGTGGCACCCTTTTTCATCTGACGACGTCAATTTCAATTAACGATGCTTCCGCTGCGTGGCGTGTGCTCGTAAACACACCAACGAGCACGTGCGCCCATTCGCCGATAACAAAGGGACCTATGTTGAAGGTGGACCTCATTTATGTGTCACCGTAGTGATATAGAGTATTAAACAAAAAGGCAGCTGCTAAGTTTCGCACCAAGCGTGCTAGGTTTCCACATATCTTATTTATTAAAAGACACTCTCTTTTTTTATTTACTGCACGCCATATTTGAGGGCGCTGTGTAGAGCGCATACTCAGAACGAGTTCACATTACTAGGCTGCTAAGACCGGCAATCTTGATGGTGCGGTAATGCAAGTTGCAAAAGAAATTGCGAAAGCTCGCCGTTAGTACACGCTCTCGGCAGTTGCTCAGCACAGCTATGGCCGCCACTGTATACTCTCTATAGTCATTGACGGCCCGTAAAACGCAGGGCTTGACTTATTACTTTTACGAACCTTGCATGCAGTGATTGCTTCCTCGGCAATCTTACTGGTCAATACTCTAATCTCCTAACTACAAATTTACACCAGCTCGTTCGCGCTCTTGCATTTTCTGCTGCTATCTCGCTGACTGCACGGATTGATGTATAAGAGACTGGGGACTCGGTACGGCCCGCCTTTCTTCAAATTGCCAGTGAGTGTGGAACTGGCGTAAAGTGCTGCCTCTATTCTCCGTGTCGCACTTGGTCCGACCGCAGCCGCGACGCTGCAAACGACGAAACTAAGGAGCTAGTCAACAGAGCCTCTGAAACGTACTAGTCGTCAGGGCACGCATCGCCTAGTGTGGGTTTGATATCAACGAGGATAACGAAGGGACTCGTTGAGTACTGATAGAACTGCGGAAGAGTCACCGAAACTACAAGCTGCGCATTTCAGCAGTGACGCCGAAACTCGCGATAACGTGATCGGCCAGTCTCGAGGCCAGAGCTGATATGCTCGGAGCCACGCGCTGATCAGGGACGCGCCGCTGGAGTCTGGCATAGCGCCACATCAGCGCGCTGTACCGCATCTCGCGAGGCAGGGTTATGTGAAACTAAGTGTAGTGCAGGCTGCGAGCGAGACCTTACAGCGTGCGCACGCGTGTAAAACAGTAAAACAGCAGCAGGCGGCGGATCGCTGGACGCCAAGATGGCGGCGTTGAAAAATGAGTGCCGTTTACAACTCCCGGACGCCGAATTAGAGCGGCCCAGGTTTTAACGGTGAGTTTCCCAACCGAGAGTTCTAGTAACGTTGGGAGTGACTGTAGCTGAGCCAAGCCGAGCTGCAGCCGTCGCCTGCGCCAGCTGCCATAGCCGCAGCTGTGGCAGAGAATCAAGGTCGTGTTGTTCGTACCTCGACGCAAGAAGGAAAAAGTGCGTGCTGAGCGACAGGTTCAGCGTGCGCGCGCAGTGAACAGTAAAATAGCAGCAGGCAGCGGATCGCTGGACCCCAGATGGTGGCGTTGCAAAAACACGATGATGATGGTAGCGACTCAGGCGACTGCCTTGTCCAATGATGCCGCAGCGAACCAGAATATTGTTGAACAGAGCGACTATATTGTCGGCAAAATCCCAAAAGAAAAGGAATGTGGTACTCTGAAAGCGTAGCTTATATTAGTGACTCTATGATAAACTGGTATCGCGTTCACCAGGCAAAAGTGACCCCCACTTGGCTGCCGCCATGTTGTACAATTTTGACCACTAGACACGTGACCGTACCAAACCATGACGTTTTAACGCAAAACTGAGCCGAGATTTGTATTGCGATCGCCGTAAAAAACACGATAAACTATTTTTTTCAATACTGTTAGCTCCAAAAATCAGTGTCTAGCTGCGATAAAAAAACAGAAAAAAAGAAAACAGCACCGTGCTTGACAGAATTTAGCGGAGGCATTGCGAAGCTGCCCGAGTTCTTTGTCGTAAAAGCACGTTTTGGACTTACAACGAACGAAGCATAACTTATCTCGTCGGCACTGTTACTAAAGATCAATAAGCAATTATTTGATGCGCGGTACTTCTGTTAAAATCTAGACGTTGAACTATGAGGTCTACGTGTCCAGTGGTCAAAAGTGTGCAACATGGCCGGCGCCACCAAATAAGCTTTACGTTTGCAGAGTAACGCACACTTAACCCATCGTGGTGCTCCAGATCGTCGTTGCCAGTTTTTCTGAAGCTTTATTTGAAATTCCGAGAAACGCTTTTCCGTAACCCCACAAATGTTTAGACAGTTCGCGGTAGAGCAGAAGAAATATCACGTAAACTTTCCTGACGCCGAATCTAGTGCCGAGGAAGTGGCACTTTTGAATCATAATGATCGGCAGTTGCGGCTGCTCTGTACTAAGCGTACCAAGATGGCTGGCGCCCGCAACAATACCGGGAACAGGAGGCGGCGATACTCTAAGCGCAGCTCATTTAGTGACTCTAATCCGACTTAGCTTGAAACGGGTCTATACGACGATCGATAGTCCGCTATTTTTCACTTTTACTTTCGCGTTTTATTGCCCTCTGTAATCCCCACTTCGACTTGACACGCAGACGTCTCCATTCGAGAACGTTGACTCAACTTTTTTTTACGTTATTTTTTTTAAAGTCGAGCAGATCGTATCTTTTCACTTTCTCCGCTCGGTCGGGCGAGTCTGTTGACCAACCCCCGGGAGCCGCTTTCGAGTGTCGGTCCGTGCGCAGGGCGATCCCCGTCCAGCGAGCTTCATTACGCTCGTATTGACGTTGCGCAGCGACTATACCGAAAACCGACTTCGATTTTTCGCTCCGCTGGTCCTCACGGACGTGCACTCGACGCGACCAAGCCGTTTTTTTGGTCCGCAGATCGTCGGGGACGAGCGAAACGTGTACGGGGTAAGAGGGAGCTCCCACCGGAAAACG
The DNA here is from genome assembly GCA_037355805.1 of Ixodes ricinus. Lineage (NCBI taxonomy): Eukaryota > Metazoa > Arthropoda > Arachnida > Ixodida > Ixodidae > Ixodes > Ixodes ricinus. Next base: position 45,012 of record JAZHYW010046899.1, read on the forward strand.
AGATCAAAAACATTCCTTTTATTTTATTTTTTTTTCTGCCGTCGGGCTTTCGTTTGGAACATCGGAACGCAAATAGGCATTCAAACGCTATACGTTTTCCTCGCGCGCGCGTAAGTCAACGAGAATTATTTCTGTCGTTTCTTTTACCATTCGCCGTGCAGGTTGTGTCGGACGATCCAACTAGCATCTTTGCGATTTGTGTGTTCACTTCTCTTGGTTCTCGTTGAGTTGTTTGGTTGGAATTAGGAAACAGCAAATTGCATCTCGGTGATTTTCGTTTTTCAGTAATCTTTGCCGTACGGGCGAATCACAATAAATATAGCGGCGAGAAACACCTGTTCCAACTTACGTGGACTAAACGCCGATGTGAACCGTCGAATTTGAGTCGTGTTGCAAAGTCGTAAAATTATGTGTAGGGCTTTTCGGCTTTGGCTGCGTACCGCGAGAACGCCGGGATTGAATCGGCATTTATTTATGAGTGTCGACTCCTGTTTATAATGCTAATGATAACAAGGTGATGTATTCACTCCTTAGACGGAGAAATATGGTCGCATCACAGCTCTCGTTTAGGTCGAGAACTCACTATTCGCCGTGTGCACCTCCGATGCTGCTGTGATTAAATGCTCCCCAAGTCACGCCAAAACTTTACAACCAACTTCCCATCCTCTTAAGAAATCTTTTCACGCGCGTGGACAAGTGTTTAAATTCATAACGGCGTAGTTTCAAGCCTACACTGTAAAACATTCCTCACCTCTGGCTATGTAACCATTTTCCTAACCTTGATTCGATTTCATTCACTCACCAAGAAAACGTTAAGCTTTTATATACTTCTATTGGGCTTAACCTTACAGTGGTTATACCAACGTTCATGCTCGGGTCGCAATCATCCCTGAAAAAAAAAAAAAAGATCAAGATAACAAATGAAGTAGCCTTTCACTCCATTACATCAGTAAACATGTGCATGCCCAAACATTGGGAGGCCCAGAGTTCAAATAATCCTGGCTCCGTCAAATATTTCTACTTCCGGCGGTTTCGTAAACATTTGATCCGTTTGATCATGTATCGTTTATTCACCTGCATCATCTCGATTATATATAAATATATCGACGAATAGAGTTGAGACATAGGCAGCTATATATATATATATCTATATATACAGGGTATTCCACGTAACTGGAGCCAAGGTTTCAAAATATTTCGTGCATTTAAGGAAGACGAAGTCAAACGAATAAATCTGTTCATTGTTTGGAGACACTAAGGCTATTTGTGGTATTTTGCCCAATTAAATTATTAATTACGATAAATAATGAACTTCTAAAATATTCAATTTAGAGAAAAATTCCCAATGACAAAGTTGTACAGCGTCCTCCGAAGCATCCAATTCAGTAGTTTTTATTAAGAAGCCTGTAACATGGTTCGTTTTTCTGGGCTTCAAAGAAAAGTGCCCGAAGTATGAACAAAACGCAAAAGAACGTGAATTTCTTAACAGCACCCAGTCAACAGTGCTCTATTCAGCATGCAGGCCTTGTTAATTGAAGCCACGACTGAGAGCGCTGGAATACAAGGCGCACATACGCGAAATCACACTTTTTTTTTCTTTTCATAATTCGCAAACGTTTTTCGGATCCCATAAAAAGGATGTTAAAGGGGCTCAAGCAGTTGGGGAAGCTACTTTTGCGCGATGGCGTTAAGGAAGTGTCAGTGAATGAGTATCTTCAGTTTTAAAAGGCAGAACCGCCTATTAATCACGCAGGAATAAAATACGTGCGGACTCTTTCCTGTACTTGCGAGGACCAATGAAATTATCGTATGTTTGAAAATTTTGGCGGCCTTTGTAAAGTTTCGCTAAAGAAACAATTTTCAGTTTATTTAAATATGTTGTGCATGATAATTTCACAAGACGTAAAATAGTTCTAGTTTAGAATACGCGATACTGCAATTATCGTTTCACAAACAAGGGACTACGTTTTCTCCTTGCCGTCCTCCGCGGGGGTGAATTTCCGTTCCCCGGGATGCGCGGAAGCGCACGTATCTGCGCGCACATGGCGTCGGTGTTGATCATCGACGTGACGGCGTGGTGAAAGCTCATCGTTCCGCGTAAAAGCGCTATCCTTGACTGTGAATTTTCGTCGTGTGTCGTTATGATAACCCAGCACGTACTAGAAGGGAAGACCCACCTACTCGTGCGGCGATGCCGTGGCGGCACTTCAAGACAGCAGAAACGCCCGTGCCGTCGTGTTTGTTTACTTCGACTACAGTGGTGCTTTCTAGCATTTGTGTCCTCGAACATCGCCCGGATTTCTTATTTGGCGCATTTCATGCGTGTGCTCAAGTTCACGGTATTACTGGCGCGTACCGTATAAAGGACGCGAAGTTTCCACGCGTTTTCATCACCGGAGAAAAGTTATTAGTGTTAGCAATCCTGAACGCTCGCAACGTCTATCTGATCACGAAATCATATTTCTACGTTGCTATATCGCTGCTAAGATTACATTGTCTTTTATAATCGTAGAAAATGCGTGTGGCGATATTTGTACTATTGCAATGTCGTGCATAGAGTCGTGATCGTCCAAGACGGCGTACGGCATCTTTTTATTTTCTTTTTTCATCCACTGTACCCTGCAAGCCTATCAAGAAAAATCAATAATAAAGCTTTAGGCTATAGAAAACTGTCTGTCTCTATTCTGTTACGGCATTGAGTAGCAGTGCGTCCCCTTTAGAGGGGCTGCTGAAACAGCTGACGCTGACCTGCTAGCTTGTAGTAATTTCAGGTGATACGCGCGGCGCAGAGCTGTCGTTCCGTCGCTCCGGTTGCAACGGACGCAGTCGTAGGTACGCGCTCGTTGCACATGTCTCGAACCAGCCTTCCCCCGTCCTCCCGGAGGCGAAAGTCAACGTGGCGACATCGTTTGACATCACGTAACAGAGGTAACGCTGCGATGTCAAACGTTGGTTTGGTTACGACTTGCCCCAACCGCAAATCGAAGAACGCCCGAAAAGGTTCAGGTTTCATCGTCCTCGGAACCCGAACAGGACTCCGAAGCGCTGCTATCGTCCACATCGCACGTCGGAGTGGCGTCATAGGAAATCATCCCCAGGTCGGCTGTCCGCCGAAGAATTTCAACCTCCAACGGCATCAGGTCCCCGAGCGTAGAGAACGCCGCCATGATCGAAGCTCGAATGACAAAGAGGTTCTGGCCGATGCGGCTACCTCGGGATCACTGCGCGACGGAACGTCGTCCAACGCCATTGGCCCGAGATACTTTTGATAAGCGTGCGAGGACCAATGAGAGTGGTTTCGTTTTCGGATGGATCCGAGGTTTGGCGGCCTTCAATTACATTTTATTAAAGAAATAATCACCGTATGACTATACTATTTGGTTTTTAGGATACTTAGGGCGTCCAAATTCAGCTGTCATCATCAAAACACGAACTCAAAAACCACTTGAGTGTCCCTGTCTCTTGATAAAGATTACTGAATTGGATGTTTCTCAGGACGCTCTACAAGTTTGTCACTGGAACTTTTGCTCTAAATTGAATATTTCGAAAGTTAATTAATTAATCTTAATTAACTAGTTAATTGGGAATATACAAAAAGTAGCCGGACTTGCTCCAAACAATTAAAAACCTTCTTCGTTTTGTTTCGTCTTCCCAAGATGCACCAAAATATTTTTAAACCTTGGCTCAGTTACGTGGAATACCCAGTATATATATATATATATATATATATATATATATATATATATATATATATATATATATATATATATATATATATATATATATATATATATATATATATATATATATATATAGATGTACCGCAGTCTATGTCTCAACTGCACTTCTCGTCGAATGCGTTCGCCGAGTGGAGTGGACTCAAAGGCAGCTAGCTTTAAGTCTACCCACTAATCTATCCAATCAGAGCTCTGATATCCCCTCTCGTCTCCTCCTCTCCCTCAGTTTATCGACCAATATTCCCGGATGGTTAGTATATATACGCCCATGAAAGTGTTGTTATTGACGCCATAGTTGTTGAGTTGTTTCTTTCTCTTGTTCCTTTTGTTGAGATTTCTTTCGGGATGGATGTCGGTGACAGAGTAAAAGCCCCGTGTCCCCGGCTACGGTTAAACAAACGCATCAAAAAAATCTGCGGCTACGGTTAAACAGACGCATAAAAAAAAATCCAATCTTCTCCCGTAAAACCCCGCGCGGCTACTTCGCCGTTGTCTAACAACATGTTCACGCAAGCCCGAAGCCGCCTAGAAAAACGCCTCCCCCGCCAAAGAAAGAGGAAAACAAAAAACACGTGCTTCGAGACGCGAATAGAGATTAGGCGCCTCTTTTTCCTCCCCGCACACGTCTAAACACAACGCCAGAAAGTGTGGCGGCGAAGACCCACCCAAAAAAAAGGGAGCATTCTTCCCGCAACAGGATCACGTGGGGAGCGCTCTCTCTGACGAGAATACGAAAAGGCCCCAGCTGCGACTCCTCTTTGGTCACCCCGTGGGATGACAGTACGGTGAGAGCCACGCGTTCGCCGGACCAATCAGCCGCCTCCCTTTCATCGCCTGACCGTGCGTTTTGATTTGGGCGAGCAACAACGTACCGGCGCTTCGGTCGTGTACCACTACTGCGCGATTTAAGAGTAAGCATCTTCGAGAGAGATATGTCTGGTTAGGAAAAGGCTGACTAAAAAATAAAACCCTAACCAGGGTTGTTTTTTTGTTGTTGTTGTTTTTCCTATAAAAACAAATTTTCCGACGTTTAGGGACCAACCCGATCCTTTCGTCACGGGTGACTGTCCCCTGACAGTCACCCGTGAACAAAGGACCGAGTTTGGCCCGAAAGTTCGGGAGTTTGTTTGTGAAAAAAACGTTGGTTAGAATTTCAATGTCGTGTCTACTGCGTGATGCCCGTTGAAGAGCCCAAACTAGAAGTGCATAGTACGTACTACTGCACTGGCTAAATTTCTTAACCACGGCAGAAAGACCAGATGCCCATTGGGAGTGAATAAGTTCCTGCGGTCTAGCCAAACACACAATTACAATTCCGTGGGTGAGGGCGAGAGCGTGACCACGTGGGCGAACATAGACACGCGACTGGTTCCACGAGCACGTAGCCTCCATAGCACTGTCAGTTCGGGAACAGGGTACGGCCAAGAAGCCATCGGTTTGTTCCCCGTCTGCCCCCCCACCCCCAAACCGCGGTTCTGTTGTCGGTTCGGTCGCTGGCGCAAGGTTCGGCCTTGAGCGCGAGCCGCCCCTGCCGAATGCGGTTACGGTCTCCAGACGTGCCTGCTCGTCGATTCACCGGCTCACCCCGTCGCGATCGATGCTCGGAGCACGGCGGCGACCGATCGCCGCAACGCTGCCCCTGCCGCGTGTCCCCCGGGGGGAAGAGGCCGATCGCTGACCACGCGATGGCACGGCTTCCAGGATAGTGTACCGGCAGTGTTTCGGCTAAATCTTCGCTTTTCCGTCGGTTTTTTTATTTTTATTTTTCTAGTTTTGTTGGACACTGGTGTTGCTGTTGTTGTTGTTATTCGCTTCTCAAAAGCGTATTAGGAACGCGAAGAGGCGTTGCCGTTTTGTTTTAGGAAACCAGTGTTTGCCACATAAAAAAACACAAAAAAACGCTGTCTCATCTCTTTTATCATCCTGGGTGTGCGTCTCTGTGCTTGGGAAGGCGGGTGCTTGGCCAAAAGGGACAAGGCTGTCCAGACCACTCCATTCTGCCGTCAACTCTGAAGTTCCTGCTATATTTATGACTGCGCGTGACACCACCGAAAGCACTCAAGGATATTGACGGGGCCTGCGGCGATGGGATATCGTACACTTATCAATCAAAGTAAAAAAGCGGGGTATGTTGAAAGTCAAAAATTATAGACTAAAAAAACTATACACATTTCTTTTATTTTATGATAGACAAGTGTTCGTCACTGAACAATCCACTATGTCTACAGTCAATGAAAGTTAACCCTTACAGCTTCGTGCATCGTTCTATGACGTTCTTAACTCCTAATGCCGCAATCTCGTCAGCTGCAAAGTGACAATAAGATGCTCTGAGCTCGCCACGCCACAGTTTCGTAAGCGGCCAGTGACGACAACATTATTCGATCACAACAAGACCTAACCGGCGTGAGCGACGTGTAGGCCAGCAGCGTCGGAGTTCTGACTCTCCTACATCTCCATCTCACAAGTTTTCCGTTGCACTATCAAAGTCTCCCGATGGCCAACCGTCCTTTTCCTTCGAGCAAAGCACTTTCTAAAGTCATGCTCTTGAACTCAAACCTTCTACGACACTGCGCAAAAAAAATTGAGGTGGAGCATGCGTAAGCTTCCGAATGATCGCTGCATGAGTAGCTAAGGGCTGGAGATAAGTGGAGCATTGCGCGCTCGTTCCGGGCGCGCCGCGTATTACGTATGCAAACCGGGCCACTTTCCGCGGGCCGCCGTGTCTTCAACCTTCACGTGTGTGCTGGGAAGCGTGCAGCTGGGCAGAAACGTACCCACGCACTGGTGCCAGAGCTGCGGTTAGGTTTGCCTAAAGTGCCTTCATGTGCACTTTGCATGGGGTGACGACATCTGGCCATTTTTATTCTTTATTTATCCGGGAAAACCCCGCAGCACTCTAAGAAAAAATGGTATCACCTTACACCGTTTTGTCCCATATAATGCACCCCAAAACATTCAGTTCGGACGTACAGTGCACTATAGTCGAACAGACTGTCCCAAATTTTATTAGGGGCTTGATAACAGGTGCGATATAACTTATTAAACAGCTAAAGTACGTATAAAAAACCACAGAAAGAAAACACTGAGGTTTTGGTGTAAGGCCAAGAAAACCCCGATTTTTTTTTTTTCGTAGTCAGTAACACGAACATTAGCTATTTTAATAAGTTGTACCACACGGCTATCTAGCATCTCGTGAAAGTTGGTACCGTCTGTTCGACGTCAGTGTGCTGTTCGTCGAATTGAAGTTTCGGGGTGTATTATATGGGACAAAAAGGGAGCACCTCTTGGGCATTATTGCGGCAGGCACAATGCATTGTAAGATGAACCAGAATTCTCGAGGCAGACCACTTCCGCTGGTAACGGAATCCACTCTGAAATGGTACGCACAACAAATGAATGTTTAAAAAAAATGTGTCCTGTCGGCATACTGTCGAACTTTGCAAGAATGATATGTTCGCGGCGATATATAATTTGACTGTTATAAGTATGATGAGGCAGAAATTTCTGTTTGTTTATGATAAATAGAATTCAAAAAGCTTCAGTCGGCGGCGTCTACGGCGCTCCTCCAAGGAAACCCAGCCCAACTCTTGTTTCATTTTTGTCGTGCATTAAAAAGCGATCGTATCTCCCCAGGTTAAACCAAACAGCGACAGATTGAATGCGCTCAAGTGCATTGCCATAAACACGGTAAGCCGGATCCCGCACAGGACAAACATACTTCCAGAATCGGCCAAACGTATGCTTGATAGGCGGCTTTTTTAACCATACTAACATGCTTGAGGTTACGCTGCAAAAAACTAAGAGACCTGCCTGCCTTCCCAATTGCACTGTTTACTTGCGCTGACCATAGACCGTTTTCAGAAAATATCACACCTAAGTATTTGTATGTTGATTCTGTTCTTATTGGTTCATTGTAAAGAGAATACTGAAAAAAGTATATATTTAATTTTTTGGTAAAGCTTACGTGAACGCACTTACTAATATTCAAGGACATTCTATTATTCGTACACCTTGTCTCAATACATCTAAGGTCACTCGCAAGCTGTGTGGAATCCCTTTCACTAGACACTCTACTATACAACACACAATCGTCCGCGAAGAGACGTATTTCTAGTACTTTTTTTTCCAGGCTTCCTTTTTTCAGCACTTCTCTCTCTCTCTCTCTCTCTCTCTCTCTCTCTCTCTCTCTCTCTCTCTCTCTCTCTCTCAGAGGTATTTTAGATTAAAAACCAGAAGAAATATCATTATAAAAACAAAGAAAAAAAGAGAAAAGTGCCCCAGGGCGAACCCCTGTGGCACACCAGACGTATACCAAAGACCAAGCTGTTCGGACGCTTATTTGTTTGTTTGTTTGTTTGTTTGTTTGTTTGTTTGTTTGCTTGTTGTTGTTTTGTTCTGAAGCGTGTGAAAGTTTGTCTCTGCACGCGCTCTTATTTTATTTAAACGATGAGAAACAAATCGACGTCGAAGTTAGTGACGCTCAAGGCGCACATGTCACTGTCAATAGGGAATGAGGATTGGGAGGAAAAGGTTATAAAGATGTAGAAGGTACGAACTCTACTAAATAACTAAAAGGTAATAAAAATAAAATGGGAAGATTGATTGCCGCAGGAAAACTCAAGTTCTCAGGTTAGCTTTAGCTTGAGCCGTCGGAGCGCGGAAGGCGATAACCCTAGGATACTGGCAACACTGTGTCCGTCTTGAGTGGCCTCACCCTGGAATATACGGAGGCGGGAACCAGTGGGGGAGGAAAGATCCCTGGGCTAATTTATGCCGACGATATCGTCCTGATGGCAGACTCCCTGGAGGGCCTGCAGGCCCTTATGAACGAGTGCAGCACAATGGGGGCGGCAATGGGGCTGAGTTTCAGTGCTAAGAAGTCGGCATTGATGGGCTTCGGGGACAGAGGAGACACCGAGGCAGATGACCTGAAAATCCAGGGGGAACAAGTACCGTGGGTATCACAATACAAGTACCTGGGGATCCACATCCAGGAGGCCACAACTACCTCGAAGACCATGAGACCAGGCTCCAGGCTAAGAGCAGGAGGTCCTAGGGGATATCGACGGCCAGAGCCCTCTGGGGTTACAACCGTTTCGAGATCTCCCGGGCGGTGTGGAAGATGGTGGCAGTGCCGGGTTCTGACTTTGGAAATGGAGTCCTGTGTTCTGTCGTCCCGCACGCGTGAGTGCCTAGAGGTGCGCCAGAGAGAAGTGGGACGGGCGGCACTGGGAGCCAGCCGAGGAACACCTAACGAGGCAGTGCAGGGGGACATGGGGTGGTGCAGCTTCGATGCCAGAGAGGCCTGGGCCAAGCTGGGCTTCGAACGACGCCTCTGCTAAATGCAGGAAGGGCGGTGGGCAAGACAAGCTTTCAAATACATCCACCTCAAGAGCCTCTCGACTAGGTGGGTGCGACGGACACGCCAGCTGGCCCTCCGGTATCGCATAAACAGCCCTCTCCTCTACCCGACTCCAGAACAACAAATAGAAAACATCCGCACGAAAGTCACCAAGACAGAGACTCAACGTTGGGTGGAGAAGGCAGGACAGAAGCTGGCACTTGCCCTGTACGCCAGGGAAAAACAGGAAGTGAGGAAGGTAGAATTCATGGACAACGGCAGGTGCAGTGGACTTCTGTTCGACGCCTGAGGAGGCATGCTGCGAACGCGCGTGCTTCGAGCCAAATACAGACACCGACGTGCGATGCACTTGTGCTCACAGGGGGCTGAAGAAACGCTGCAGCACGTCATCCTGGAGTGCACGGGCCTGCAGCCGGAGGTGCCGTGTGGCGGAGACATAGCGGTGGCGTTGGGCTTCCGGGAAATCGACGAGGAGGGCAACGACGGAGGCGACAACGGCGCCGACAGCACTGTTGGCAGGGGCCCGCGGCCCATACCGGTGGCAGAATGGACAAAACGAAGATTGGACCACTGGTGGAAGGAAAACCAGGAAGAAAATAACAGATAAAATTGGCTAGATTCAGTACGCTGGGATCCCCCGTTACAAAGGGGTTAGCCGCATATCCAAATCCAAACCCAAAGGAGGCTTTTTTGACGCATATGAATAGGGACGTAAGTGCGCCAGGCCGTAGTCTTGCTGGTCGCTGGTCAGGCTCTTAGAGGGCGTCTAGGAGCTCCGTGTCCCTTAAGTAGGTTGTTACCTTCTTTGAGCGCTGCGTTTGTCACCACTCAAGACGCCCCGGGACGAATGAGTTCTTCCAGGCTGGTACTGGACAGCTTGAGCCGGGAAAAGGCGTCCCTGAGGACGGTTCGCTCCTCTTCATGAACGGGGCAGTGCAGGAGGGGGTGTTCGGCGTCGGCAGGCACTTCGCAGGTATGACAGTCGCTGTCGAAATCGGGCCTGAAACGGCCTATCCACGCTGGGGTAAATGCACTTCCGGTCCGCAGGCGGTACAGTAACCGCGGCAGTTTGGCGGCCGAAGCCGCGCGGGAGACAGGCTGGAAAAGCGCCTGGCACAACCCCGTGGATCCTGATGCTGAAGGATGACGGCTCTTCTCAAGAGAAGCTTGGCGTCCGAAAACTGAGGGACAGTCGAGAGTGGGCATCTGGGGTCTTTGTGGGCCCGCACCACCAAAAAGTCGGCAACTTCGTTTCCTTGGATGCCGCAGTGGCTCGGAATCCACTGAGAGGCGATCTCCTGTCCTTTGTTCTCAAGCTCTACTACATCTTGCGCAACTGACCGTGCCAGTCCATCCAGTAGCGCAAGAGCCGATCTTGAGTCACTCGGGACGACCCAGCGCGGTCCTCGTGCGCAGCCCACTCGAATTCCCCAGAGGGCAAGTCGGATGACCGCCAACTCCGCGGTAGTGGTGGATGCCTGGTGAGCCAGGCGCTCCCTGGTGCCCACGGCCTCTACGTCGGTAGGAGGCCACTGCCGTTTCCGTGCCTTCAGAGCGGTGTACTGATCCGTCGGTGTATACGCGGGTCCACCCATCGTACCCGATACAAAGGTGATCATGTGTGAGCTGTCGCGCGGCGACCGCCGCTGTGTTCACCATTGGTTCGCATTCTTGGTATGCAGAGGTTAAACCCGCAGCGGGTGAGACTCTGAGCAGTGATAGGAGGGGGTCGAATGATGCGGGTGTTCCCGCCATCTCGCCGAGGGTTCAGAGGTGCGCTCTCAGTTTCGAATCGGCTCGCTCAGCGATCCTCATCAAGACTGGGATTGTGGAGTCGCAGTCGCTCATGCGGGTGAGATGACTTAGCGCCCGTTCTTGCGGGGTGTTATCCACTGAGTTCAGCTCGGCCTCCCTGAGCGTGTGCCTTGGTGATGCCGTGCGGGGGACTCCAAGAAAGATTCGGAGGGTCACACGTTGTGCTTGCTCGAGATTTTTCAGCTGGTTTGCGCTGAGTTGGACGAGTGGTAGGGCGTTTAGGGGACGGGCTAGAATAAGCCCCGTATACAACTGTAGCAGCATCTGCTACAGTTGCCCCAGTTGGTTCCACTCGAGCGAACGGAGGATGTTTGTATGTGTTTTCAATCCTTTAGCGCACTCCCTTCATCTCTGGGCCCCAGGACAACCTCCAGTCTAGCGCGATCCCCAAGTAGGTGACCGTTTTCTCCAGTCTCACCGATGTGTCCCCGAAGAGCAGCGTAGGCTGGAATCTGCACGGTCTCTTGGTGCGTAACAAAGCGCAACCGTTTTTTCGACCGATGTCGCCGGGCCGAGTTGGTGTAGGCGATACTCTGTGTTAGTCAGAGCTCGCTGGAGGGAGCGTACCATCCGCTGCCTGCTGTAGCTCGGGGAAGTAGCCCAGAGTGCCACGTCGTCCGCATACACGGCCATGCTGATTGGGTGCGTCGGTTCGTCTCCTACCCTTGCTGCCGCTGCGAACGACGCAATGGACAGTATGAAGAGGAACGGGCTGGTGACACACCTCTGGGGAACTCTGCGGACAACTCGCAGGGGTTGCTCAGTAGTGCCGCCAACTTTTACGCGCATGGTGCGTTCGCTGAGGAATGCGCATATGTAGGCCAGTGGCCGCCCGCTCACCCCGTACCGACGTAGAGATGAGATGATATCCCTATGTGGAAGGGCGTCGAAAGCTTTGCGGATGTCCAGGAAGATGGCCACCGAAGACCAGACCTGTGCCTTGGCCTCCTCCAGCGAGCTGGGAAGGTCCCCAATTGCGTCTGCCGCGCTTCAGTGGTGCCGGGAACCCGAGAAGCAGTCCGGCAGAGCCTCGGCGACTTCTAGATGGTAAACTAGGCGACGCAGCACCATCTGATCCATTACCTTGCCGAAGCATCATGTCAGAGAAATTGGCCTGTATGAGCTTAGCTGGTCCTGGGGCTTGCCGGGCTTCAGAAGTGGCACCACGTTTGCCTCCTCCCAGGCGTCTGGCAGCTGGGCTGTCCTCCATACCTCATTAATGAAGGCCAGCATAGCTGGGTGAGCAGACTCGTCAACGTTTCTTAGCGCCTGGTTGGTAACACCATTCGGGCCTGGCGCTGCGTGGTGTCGGGGCAAAGCGTTGAGGACGTGCTGCAGTTCGTGTAGTGTGAAGTCTGTGTCCGTATGCTGCATGGGGGGTGCCTTGGGGCGACGAAACACTCTCCACCCTTGGGGTGGTGGGCCCGCGGTTGGCACGGGTGAAACCTTCGTGAAGGCCTCCGCGAGCAGCTCGACCATCTGTGTCGGCTGAATGCCCATGGCCACGGCCATTCCAAGAACTGGATTCCGTGGGATCGGGCGACTCGCTAGTGTTCGCGCCATCCATCCTCCATTGGGTTTGTCCAAGGTTGCGTACTTGAAACGCCACTGTCGGCGTACCAGTTTTTTCGTTTTTTTCATGTCTATTGAATTTGTAATCCCGTCGTCGCTAAGCCTGGACGTCCGCCGGTCACCGGTGATCTGACTATCTGTCGCTACGCACGTTTCTAGCCATTCGAGGTCCGGAGTCGGGCAGCGTTGTTGGAGCTCTGACCTCTCGGGGGGCCGCGTAGAGGGTGCGAGAAAATGTTTCCGAAGTGAACGGGTGCCCCACGTTGAGCGCCTTTCTGAGCATGGTGCTGTAGAGGTTCCAATCGACTACCAAGCAGGTTCTCAAAGGGGCTTTAGGTGTTTTTTCGATGACTATCGGGAGATGATCTGCTCCCCAGCTTTTTATCTGAGGAGTCGCGCTGAGTCGTAGCACCGAACTCGTAAAGGTTAGGTCGATTAGACTCCCAGTGACTCTGGGGCGCACAAATGTCGGGCTCCCGCCGGTGATGTTCCTTAGGTCGAGCCTATCAAGCGTTGACTGCAGTTGGCGCCTTCTCGGTGTGTCCTGTTTGTCTCCCCAGAACTGTGAGTGCGCATTACAGTCTCCGGCTACTATCAGTTCTCCTTTCGCTCAAGCGCTGATATCTTCAAATACATGAGTAACCCAGAGAGCACCAGGGACCACGTATGCCGAGGCGATTGTGAGAAATCGTTCTCCCAGCCCAACAGTCCCTGCCACGAACTCCACGAACTCAGTTTGCGTAAATTGTCTTCGTACTTGGAGGGTGGCCCGTGGTGTCACGCCCTGCCGAGGGGCCCTGCTGTAGTAAGCAACGTGACCCGAGATCCATGTCCTCCCAGCTGAAATACTGGACTTCCGGAAGGTCACTGCAATAAAGACGCTATCCCGGAGGTGGTTTCGCAGTTCTGGGAGTCGCGTTGTCAAGTTACAGTTCCACTGGAGAGCAGAACAGGTGATGGCGGTGGAGGTGAGGGGACAGAGGATGTGAGACAGGGGAGGGAAGAGGGATGGTGCACGGTGGCTGGATCATCGTTCGCCGGTGGGACGATCTGTGAGTGACTGGATGCTGGGTGACCGGGGCAAAAGAGTGTAGGTGACGCCTTTGTAAGTGATGGCTGCTGGAAAGCATTGCATATTGTCGTTCCCTGTTTTTAATCCGATCCCATGAACGGGAGTATCATGTCTAGGAACGTGATGGTGGTTTGTGCTTATTTTATGTTAATGGGAGACAGGAGGTGCGGGCCATCCGTATTGTCGACTGCAGTAATGGTTTCCAACCTTCGAGTGGTGTTTTCGGATTATCAAAAGGACAGTCAAAAGAAGCCGGTTGCTTGGAAGAGGTTGTGACCTTTTTTTGACCATTTTGGGCTGTATTCTTTGGGCCCCTCGTCGCAGGGTTTCTGCTTCTGCAACTGAGCTGCCATCTTGGTAGATTTCTCTTGACTTTTAAGTGCTGAGGAATAACTGGCTTTGAGAGAATCTTCTCCGAGCGGTTTATTCTTATCGGTCGCGGTGTCTGGGGACGGCTGGATACCTCCTGTCGCTTCCTTAGCCCGTTTAGGCCGACGTATGGCGGTCTTTACAGCACGGTAGTCAACTGCGTGTACTCCTGCGTAATACCTGGCCTCCTTTTCCTTCTTCCACTTCCGGCAGGATGGAGATGTGGCAATATGAGCCGCTCCGCAGTTGACGCAGTTCTCTTGTGCAGAACACATCGCCCTCGTGGGTGTCTCCGCAGCGATTGCAGATGGAGGGGCCCTTGCAGGTTGCTTCACGATGTACATATCCGCAGCACTTGAGGCATTGGATTGGGCGTTTCTTTATACTCGGAAACCAGATGACGCACGTGGCCGAGATACACATAACTTGGCAGTGTAGATGTGCAGAATGATAATTTCACTGCAGTTCTCTGGCCAAGTCGGCGCACTCTAGCGACTCGACCGCCCGGCGATCTCAAATGCTGCTCGATGTCGGCATCCGGTAGCTCTTGGTGGACGTGTTGGATCACGCCGATTGGGTAGTGGCGAGGGACGGGCTTGTACGCTCTGACTTTGAGTCCGCATATTTCAGTGCAGGTGAGGAGTGTTCGCGTTGCTTGGCCATTACGCAAATCGACCGCGATTAGGTTAATTCTGCTATTCGGCCTGATCTCGTGGATGCAGTTCGGGCATTTCCGCTCTAAAGCGACTGACACCTTAAGGCTGGTGACTTCTGTAACCAGTTGGTTGTCTGTTGGCGTGAAGATAACAGTCAGACCCCTCTGAAATCACAGGGGGCTTGACCACGGTCGTAGTCCTCCGCTCGAGATGGAGCTTGGTTTCTTGCGCTTCTTGGATGCATACGGGTCGATCCAGTCACCTTTGTCGGTATCTGAAAGATTCATATCAGCATTGAGGTCCTCGGGCCGGTCAGCATTGGAGTTCTCGCCCTCATTTGCAGCGCATACTGAGGAGGTCATGCTCTACTGGTAGGAGGCCCTTTCTTTTTTTTTTTTTTTTACTTCCCGTGATTGAAGGGGTGACATGACATTGCCAGGTCGATTCCGGTAGCCAAGGGGTAACCTTGAGCGGCAGACCCCTCCGCTGAGAAGCGGAGATAGTTCTTGTGGATGCCTGGAGCTAGGAATTCGGAAACTTCTTATAATTTCAAACTATTAGCTCAAATAAATCAGCCCACAAAAAAAAAGGCGCTGCTCAAAAAGCTTTGTTTTCTTCCGCCCCGCGCTGTTTGCGGTGACCGTGCTACGGCGACATTTTGACGATTTCTTTTGTATTTCCCCTTCAAGCGCGTGCTGTCGGCACTGGGTACTACAGAGGATGGCATCACCCTAAACAGAAGGGCATTGAGGCACCTATAGTTTTGCCCAATACCGCCTAGAAGACAAGGCCTGGGCAATACTCTATCGCTAGTAGATGCCCCCGACCCTCCGCAAGCACCAAACACGCTCGCCGCAACGCGGAAGACGCGTCTGCCTTGGCGTCGCCACGTGCGGCCGTCGCGTTCGTGGTGAGACGCTGCAAGACCCTCTAACGTCGATGCTGACGCAAAGCAGGCGACCCTGCGAGGATTCGCAAGTGATGACGTTTTTGAGGGAAAGGCGCTTTGTCTTCTAGCTGGTATATTGGCTTGCCAGATAAGGCAGCACACCCTAGAATAATCGAGGCCTGCGAACATCCTCTTCTTTCTTCGGTTAATGGCATCACAGTCGGATGGAGACAACTCGGCAACTGGACCCGAACCCTATGTCAAACGTCCTCTGGCGCCGTCATTGGATACGAGTTAAGGCTCGGTTAAACTCCGACGTCGAGCGTAGTAAACTCGGCGTAGCGCAGCGCACACGGATGCTGATTGGTCGCAGATATCGAGTTCCTTGCTCGCCGGCCAATGAAAAGCGCGCGTTCTGCGCTGCTCTGCGTTCGCTGCGTTTGACTTCGGAGTATATAAAACAGCCTTTACAGTTGAACACTGACGCGGCACTCGTGACAAATCTGCGTTTTTTACAGCGAAGCTGCTTCAGGCTTGGGTTCCGTGGATTTTTCGTGTGCGTCAACAAAAACTCAGAGAGGGCTCGCACCGTCCTCTCTTTGTGGTCGTTCCAAGCCCCGCTTGCGTGCCTAGTTTCCTTTCCTTCCGCCGGTCGGTCCCGTCGCGCGTGTCTAGTTTCCTCCTGCTCCTCGGGCGGCGATAGTCCTTGATATGTGTTTGCGTACCTTTCGTCACGATGACCACCGATCAAGACAATAAATGTGTTCGTACCTTTCTTCAAAATTGTTCTCACATCTGTGTTGTGTGCTAAGCAAGCTTCTCTGGTAATCCACCTTCACTGAATAGAATGGCTCATGATTTTTGCTCAATCTCGCTGTGATGGCGTCAGAATTCTATAGTTCATAGGCTTCATTACATTAGGTGGTATTGCACAATGTCACATCCTGTACCAGTTACTCCTAAAAAAGTACACGGAGGTGGTCGACGAATGGGTGGAACTTGAAAAGCCGCAGCGTAAAAGTGGCAGTCACTCCGAGCTTTCCAGCATGTTACTCTTTAATTCGTTGAAAGGTGATAGTTACTCGAACTCGAACGTAATGAAGATACATACCCCCTTAGACGCTTACAAATGTGCGATCTAGTTACAGTCACAGTCAGTCGCAAAAGAAAGTTCGCTCCAAACGTATAACTTGGAGCGTCCAGGTTATGGGTTTTTGATTGCGGGCTTAATGGTTTCTTTTCAACTGCTATCAAGGCACCTTAAGTCCCATCTCGATTTGAGGCAGTATGCCCGATATATTTCGACGCAATAGCAAAATACCTGTAGCTCTAACAATCGACACTAAAGCAGCAAGACATATGTTGGTCCATCAAGATTTAATGTCATTGTAACTAAAAAAACAAGAAAGAAAAAGTATTTCGTCACCAGTGCTTGCAACCGCAAAATTGTTAGAGCCGACGTGTTTTGTGACGCCAACGGACATCGTTGGCACGTAAAACTAGCATATAAGTTATAACTAAGCCACGGGCGAAGTTTTTCTGTTTTAAAAAGCAGAAATACTTGTGAGGAGTACATTAAATCTGTTAAATCCGCAATAATCAGACTTCTGGTACTTGATTTGAACAGATAAACCCGGTACTTGATTGGTACCAGTTCTGTTTGTGGCATCACTTCACGCGAGGTTGTTTTTGTTTTTTTTATTGTTACATCAACAACTGGGAAACGGTCGATAAAAAAAGGACAACTCAATACTCCATGGGCATACCTGCCTTAAAACAAAACAGAAAGCTTCCCCTTCCATTAAAAAAATGTTTCGCCTTCTTGTTTCAATTTTTTCTTAGATCATATAGTAAAAACTTCTGAACATTCGTATGTTACTGACCTAAACGACGGCTTCTTTGAGTAACTATGCGAACTTCTACTACTGACACTACGTTCGCTGACATAGATTTTATTTTGTTAGTACAGTCACTGCCACCTTAAGGAGCGCCAGGACGTGGCCTATAATGTTCATGCTTCACGCTTCGCGGTTGGTTCTTAGACTATCTTATCTCCTAATGCCGAAGTCCGACTGGCTTCGGACCGCTAACAGGCTGTTGGGGGATCACTACGCTCTGCGTTTCTCGAGTTGTCCCTGACCATAGTAGTGTGATAGCCTCGTCTATACTCACAAAGCCAGGCAGTTCGACGACGTAGCCATAGAGTGCCCGGTCGTAGATTTGGAGCGCGAGGGTCTGGTAGAACAAAGCATCAAAGAGCCATTTCTCGGAGAACCTGGACGTCAGCGCAGAGCTTCTGCAGCGGCGAGGACCCGAAACACACGTGTTTTCTCGGGAGAATTGTGTTTCGGCGTCTCGCCGCAGCGAGGCGCCAGTCACGTGGCTCTCTTCTCATCCGTTGTCAGCCGCTCCACCGTTTCCATTTCGGCGGCCGCTGCTCGTGGCGATCTGCCAGGCTTTGCCAGTACATAGGAGGCTATGGTAGCGTTTTGGTGACCCGAAGGTGGTCTATCTAGCGTCTCAACTGTGGTCTCCCGTGCCTTCCCCAGGCGAGTGCCGCGTGGACGGGCCCTGCCAGCAGATCTGCTTCGACCTCCACGACGGAACGTTCGAGTGCGGTTGCAGTTCAGGATACCGTCTGTCCAGCAACGGATACGGCTGCGAACGTGAGTGGAATCTCTCTCTAAAGCCCTCGATAACCAAAAGTCAACGACGTTCGGACAGCGAAGATAAATTACGTAAAAAAATGAAAGCCATTTAAACTTCCTGTAACGCCGAATTGGAGCGCAGCTCTTGAGGAGGAGGAGGGAAGGGTACTGAGGGAGCCCCCCAGGTCACGTGACCTGGGGGTCACATAACCTGGGGGTCACATAACCTGGGGGGTCACGTGAGCTTACGGTTACGCCGACGGCGACGGCGACGGCGACGCCGCTCAAGCCGGAAACGGGCGCCTAAGAGCTGCGCTCTAAAACAAAAACAATTTGTTAGTCTTTTCGTGCGTCATTATAGATACTGTGTAAAAAAAATTATGAAACTCTCAGGCGTCTCATTTTTTTTTCCCGGGAGTACAATGCTTGGTTAGCTTTCTGTGACTGGCACAAGTGGGTTTAGTGATAATTTGTATCTGTTGTAATTATTTCTTTTTCTTCGGAGGAGAGAAAACGGATACCACGATACCAGGAGACGATTTTCCTTTATCAAATAACTGCTGGAATGGAATGACGTATATCATCGTAAATAATTGCAGAAAATTATTAACCCAATTTTATTGCCCCTCCTGATATAAAAAAATTATCTGCTTTCTTATTTTTTATTGTTTAAGATTTTACGTAGCTAAGGTTAATTTGTTTCTTATTCTATTTTTAAGTCTAAAAATAAAAGGGAGTGGGTCTTTCCTGTAACTTTTTCAAGTGTCTGTTTATGTGCAAAATCGTGTGAACATTTTAATTAAAAAAATCTATCTTAAGACAGTCCTCGAAACATTCGTACCGACGAATGCACAACGCTGAATTTTCGACGAACAAAACAAAACAAAAAATACACCCCACGAGAACGGAGACAGAACAGGCACAAGCTCCCAAAACCGTCTCAACAAAAAGTTTCAGACTCTACTTCCGATCTAGAGAATAAGACACCATAAACACCGAAAACACTAACCCAGTCAACAAACAACGGAAATAAAAAAAAGAAAATAAGAAAAGACGGCGAGAATCCAGAGGGAACTATCGAAGAACAGGCAGTCCAATTATATCTCGCTAAAAGTTGGCAAGGCGCGGCAAAGGCTGTCTTCGCCGCTTCGATTCCCTCGGCCGGCCAGTGTTGCTTCGGAGCACCTGCGCTACGTCAAAACCATTTAGAGACGGCCAGGAAGCTTTCTTTGGTGCGAAGCAGCAAGTACGCTTCCATTCCGTTTCGCCTGCCTCCTCCCGGGTCCGAGTTGCTTCTGCTTTCTTTGCTACCCTCCGACGCTTCGAGAAATCTCTGGACGCTAGAGCACGTTTCTTCTTAGGATGGACCGCAGATGACGCTACGAGCCGTTTCTTGGATTGGACTGGCTTCTTTCGGCTTGTTCTTTGTAACGGGTGATCACAAAATGCTGGATCTAGACTCAGTATCCTGTTGCTGGGCTGGCGCAATGTCATTTAGAAGACAAGGCCTGCACGGGACATCATCGTTAGTGGGTCCCCGACCCACCCCAAGTGGCAAACGCGACAGTGGGGACAACTCTGTCGTCTGCTAGTGGAGTTGCCATCTTGCCTCCACTCAAAATGCAGCCGTTTAAGGACGCTTACGCAGTTATTGAATATTACCGCTTGCGAAATGACTCGGAGTATCTTTAAGAGTACACAACGTCACGCGTTTCATCAAGTATGCGTTTGTTTTTGAATCAAAGAGGCAATGCAGGCGAGTTGGTTCGTACTAACAAGTTGGCGATACAGCGCGCCGTAAACAAGGACCGAGAGAGGCGGCAGACGAGACGAGTGCTCTTTTCGACGCCGGTCGGGAGGCAGGGGCTGAATGGTGGCCGCGGCCAAGAAAATTCGGCGCTTGCCCCCCCCCCCTCTCCCTCAAAAAAACGTCGCCACTCTAGAAAGGCGCCGCAAGCAAGCAACATTGAGGCACTCTGGCAAGACCTAGGCTAAGTGGCGCAAGCTATCGCCCGTTATATGGTGTACAACCATTAGCATCCATCCGTCCAGGCACGCAGTTAGGATTTTGATTCGGGGAGGCCGGCCCATGACAAAATGCTGTATGAGGGGGAGTAGGGGGAGGAGGTCCCAGCAAAATGGAAGATTTCGGGGGGGGGGGGGGCGGACCCCATGCCCCCCCCCCCTCTAGCTACGTGCCTGCATCCATCCGTCCATCCAACCAATCTCATGCCGTGTAAAGCAACGTTACTCGATCAACTCAGTCGGCAAACTCCCAAGGAGATCGTGATCACTTCTCGTACCCCTCACCCGGGCTTACGCTGTTCGAAGCGCCAACCTTCCTGCTCACTGCGGCGCGTCTTGCAACAGCAGTTCAAAGCACGGCCGCAGCGGGCAAGAAGGATGACGCTTCAAGCAGCATTTCCGAATCTAGGGGTCAGCAGCGGAAACTGACGTGTGTCAGCGCGTGTCTTAGATGGGATCACGCTCTCCGTGGGAGTTCGCCAACTGAGTTGATCGAGTAACGTTGGTGTAAAGGCTTCTTCGCAGACCTGCGCCCTGTTGCCAACTGACTTCGTTCTGCTCCCACGTAATAGCTCACGACGAGAAAGCCCACAGGCATCATCTATCGTGCAGCTCTGGAACATCCATAAATAACGTACATTTCGTGTTTTTTTTTTTTGCGCGCTCGTTTTAATTTGTTGTTGGCTCTCAAAACTTTTGACAATGTTATAGAGAACGATTTCTCCTGGGTAGTATGTGCATTGGATCTCGCGAATACCTCAAAACTTTCACTCTAGTTAAATGCAGTTCCAGGCTCAGCTCGTAGATGACGCCAGCGTGCCAGTCTAGTTTCTCGTCGTATGTGGTCACAAGGGTGCATGTAAAGCCGCAGTCCCGCTGCTTATACATGATACAAGAGAGACGGCGTTCGCTGCAGACAAGATGGCAGCACCACCTGCGCACACGCGTCAAACATCTTTCAAGTATGTCTGCTCTATACATACGTATGCTTCTAACATCTCTGCAGACAGCGTTCTTCTCTATGACAAATGGGACAAGACAGTCATACAGGGAAGAAATATGTCTGCGAGAGTGTCTGCCGACTGTCGCTTGTTCAGTGTATTAGCTGTGTGGCGTAAAGGCCCATTCACAATTTTGCGACCTCTTAAAACTGAGTTCCTTGAAACCACTTACAACGGGAGGACACACTGGCGCCATCTATTGGGTAGCAGTGTAAACTTGGCGGTCCGGCATATTTTCTATTTCTCTCGCGCATTATCCTTTCTTTCTTTGCTCGAAAAACTTTTGTCAACACTATACACGGGCCTTTCCTCTAGGTATTACGCACATTTTACCTCGGAAATACCGCAAAACCTTTGCTCTTGTGAAATGTAGTTCCAGGGTCACCGCATAGATGGCGCAAGCGTGCCAGTGTGTTCTCTCGTCCTAAGAAATTTTAAGAGGTTTTAACAAGTCTCGTCTTTCTCGGTCGCACTCGGTTGCAAAAGTGTGAACGGGCCTTTAAGCTCCATACGACTGCAGAACGCACTCGGTTTACGACCATAGGCAAATGTGCGTGTGAAGCATGCCCACGTGACCTTCAACACTCTCGAAGGTCACGTGAAGCATGTCACGTGACCTTCGGGAGTGATGCAGCATCACGCGGGACACGTGACCGCCATGGTTGGAAGTAACGCGTTAGAAGTAACGGCGTTAGAAGCAACGACGTTAGTGATAACGCGTTAGTTTTTCAGCAAAGAAATAAGCTACCCGTTCGATTTTCAAAGTGACTACCGCGTAAAGTAGTTCTGTTACTATTTTATGGCACTGTCTATCTAATTACGTTTTCGTTACTATTTCAGTTAGGGAGTTTTTGTAGGTCGTTCGGACGCCTGCGATAACGATACCCGATACGGCTACGCCGTCTCTGCGCATGCGTCGTGTCGTTATCGGGTGTCGTTATCGGGGGTATCGGAGGCGTCGGAACGATCTACTAAAGGTCACCATTGTCCGTCTAACTACGTTACTCGTTACTTTTGATTCAAATTAGTCACATTTTCGGTATTTTCAAAAGTGACGACGCACCATCGGAACCTCACCTAAGTCTACTATTTTGACAAACAAAAAGATAAGAATATTATGAAATCCCTCCTAAAACGTTTCTTCACTTTCGAAGTTCCTAACCGCGGCTTATCGCTGCCAAAACCTGAAATCCATAGCGACAAAAAGACGTAACGTTCGTCCGGCTCTGGAAGCAACTGTAACGGTATTTCGTTACATTTGCAGGACGGAAAAAACGAATTTTTGCAACGCGCTATATGCTTTGACTTAGTAAACCGAGTATATGGCTATCTCGGTACTTATTTTCTGTAACGGGCCCAACACCGCTAACCACGTGATACCTTCCCAGCGCTGGATTGGACGAGGAGGCTCGTCGTGCCCGCCACGGTCCATCCTAAAGTGGAATGGAGTATAGAACACGTTTCGAGTAACGATGAAGAAGAGAAGAACAGAAAGAGCAATAGACGGAGAGAACCACGCCGCCACGCTAGAACGGTTTTTATGACTTTCCATTTTGTTACCCTCTTGTTTACAATTTTTTTCGTGCGTTTCAATTTGTAGATTCACTTCTTTTTTTAGGAGGGGGCAGGTTCTGAAGATGTTCGGAGATTCCTTCCTTCTGCTTCGACGACTGTTGCCAAACGGCGGAGCGCGAAGCGGGAGATTTTTTTGGCTCTCAGAATGATTTTTCCGCGGATGATCGCGCTATTTATGGCCCGAGATCGGAGTACCGCTCACGTTTTGCCGTCCTAGGAAGCTTAGAAAATCGGTTATTTTAAGCTTTTCTTTTTTATACGTTGGTTATGTTGGTTGGGTTTATCCGAGGTTATATAGCTTAAACAATAAACCGTGCTCACTAAGGCACGCGGCATCCTTTCTCAATTATATTTTTTTATATATTCCCGATGTACATGATCTACATTTTATACGTCATATACTGATATACATGATATACATTATGATATACATTTTTGGATAGCTAATTTTTCTGCATCTTCGTCAGCATGAGACGCGAATTGTGTTGAGGCGAGTTCTCGTAACTTAGCGTATTCGTCGTGCGCTCGTGAAGCCATTTAATTTGCTTCTTTTGACCTTTTTGGGATGATGTACCATTAACTACATTCACTTTAAGGGTTCGAATATATTTATTAACATTTTATGGCTACTTCGTTTTTTTTGTCTTTGTTTTGTGATTAGTTTGATTGCTACTAGATATTTTGTCACAATTAGACGAGCAAAATTGACGTCTGACCATGAGCTAAGAGCCCGAGTGATAGATTTCGAAAGTTTTCCTTCACATATATCCATGCCCAAAAAAGAAGAGCACGCACGTGCATTTAAAAGAAAGCACTTCTAATTTACTTTGTGGCTACCGGCAGTAGCTTATTTTTGGCTTTTCATCGCATTATAAAGCTGCTTTTTCAATTATACGAGTTCAATAAACAGGATAAGTAATTTGATTTATGGTAATCAGCGTACAAGTAATTTTGTCGTAAAACAAAAGTAATTTTCGTGTTTTTTTTTTAATTTTGAGAGCAGTCAAACGCGTAACTTTATCAAAGAAAATATGCAGGAATACATACGTGTATATTGCAAAAGAAAATATTTCGATTGTTCTCAACAGCGTTCTCTATTGGTCAGACACGAGAAGAAGACAATGCAAACGCGTTTAATTATAAATAAATACGCAGAACGAAGAAAAACATAATCAGTAATCACGTAACCAAGCATATTAATCAGAACCAGCTGTTGAATCGGAAGTGCTATGGTCGCTGAGATCGTAATAATAAACGTAGAGTTTGGAAAGTGCTAGAACACGGCATTTGATGTGCTTCTATGCGTTCGTTCCCCCCCCAAACCGATCCAATCAAGAGCAAAAAATGCGTCGTGAAATCGCGTTTTCTTGTATTTGAGTTTGTGTTTGCGCTGCGACTAGTTTTGGCCCTGCTCGGACT
This sequence comes from Ixodes ricinus, assembly GCA_037355805.1. Taxonomy (NCBI): domain Eukaryota; kingdom Metazoa; phylum Arthropoda; class Arachnida; order Ixodida; family Ixodidae; genus Ixodes; species Ixodes ricinus. The sequence continues at coordinate 69,152 of JAZHYW010046899.1, forward strand.
TGCGATGAAACGCAGTATAGACTTTTTCCACAAGTGCGCCGCCATTTTGAATATCGTCACTTCCAGAATGTTCGAAAACATTGTTTGGTCGTCGCCAAGCCAATAGAAGACATTTGAGATATTGTCACCAATGACAATTGGTGAGGCGACGAAAAACTGAAGGAAACCAAACGTTTCACGGGCCAACTTGTGCCCAAAACCAAGTAGGTTGGCGTCGCAGCGCCGATGGCGGCGGAACAGCGGGATCGGGCGCTGGGGCGAGACTGACTGCGGCTCGCCACGCGGAGCCCCTAATGTACTACACGCGTGGGCTGCTGGAACAATCGGCGTAGAAGGTTCGGAGCGTAGAACATTCGGACCTCGAACAAGCAACAGGGTTCTTGAATTTACCAAAACGCGACGTTTACAGAAACAACGATAAAGGTGCGCACGCGGCCAGGCATCAAACCTCGGCCCTTTACGTGGGAGCCAAGCACGATGACCATTTGGCCACGGGCGCTCTTGCTCGGAGACTCGCGTGGCAATAGAGAGTTTTAGAATAGGGGGCTTCGAAGCTTGGGCGCCCCAAAGAAGTAGAGGGTCACCACTGCGCATGCGCCGTGCCCACACTCCGTTCGGGGTTTTGGGTTGGCGCGCTCACCTCCAACGCGAAATTCGAGAAATAGCGTGTCAAACATGGCGGCGCCCTTTCCGCTCGCTTCGGACCAAATTTGTCATGGTCGCTGCAGTATTAGCCAATTTCATTGCCAATGAATGATGCATCCGGCTTTCGCTTTGCTTTATCTCGTTCAAGTCGCAAAGAATGAGCGGTGGGCTCTCCCATTTTAAAGATCGTCTTCTGATTCTGGGCGTTCCTAAGCCTAAGTAGACGCGGTAACCGTTGACATGGCAACGTATTGCTACTCCGTGGCTCCGTGTGGCTTTTGTTCATGGCACGATAACCTGCAGCTTGAAAACAAGTATTTCGAGGCTTCAATGTCGCTCCAGCTCCGATCTGAATAGAGCAGCTGCTCGCAGAGTATGCTCGCACGCGTGCGCTTCAGTGTCGGCATTGTTGAAGGCCTAAATTTTCGGCGACAGACGGTCAAAGCTCACACGAACGCCCAAAAAATTTGAGAACGAGCGGCAAATGAGAGCGCTACGGATTGAATTATTTCGGCTGAATGCAGCCAACAACATTAATACTGATTTTAGATTGTCTCTTGTTTCAGCCGGCTTGATTGGGATTTACCTTAACTATTCGTTGTAAACAGAAAGTACTTGCTAAGCGCACATGTTTTACGTTGTTTTTTAACATTTTTCTTCTTTGATTATTACGCCCGTTAGCCGCATTGGCGCTGCAAGCGGGAAACGTAAGCGCGCTGCGCTGCGTTGCGAAACCCCTTTTCTATAAGCCGTCGATGCGAACCTTGTTGCGTTTGAGTCCCACAATTTCTTAAGGGAACCCAAACGTTGGGGCCCCTTATTCAATAACTCTCTAATATAAGCGCAACCGTCACCCGTTCCCGCTTTGCCTACCCTCTATCGTTTTTTTTTTTTTTTTTTGCTATTTGCAGGTTGAAATGTTTTATGTTTTCGTCGCCCACACCGGATATGCTTACTAGGTGGCTGGGGACGAGATTACCAAAAATCGCACTGCAACGTTTTTTTTTTTTTTTTTGCGTATTGATTACGTGTTTTAACAAATCAGTCGGAACCTCCTACCAGTTGTCAAATACGCAGCGCTAGGCGACAGGTGCACGTCGGACGAATCTGTTTAAACCAGGTCGCGGAAGCTACGAACAGAGTCCTGTTAGAAGGAAGAAGACACTAAGTTGGGAGGGTATTGTTTCGGGCGTCGCGTTAACGATGTTCCTCCTTAGAACCAATTTCTCGGCAGAGCGGCTGGGACAATGGGAAGGGGGCGTGGACGAATTTGTCAGCGGGTGTAATATGAGCGGAGGGGGGGGAGGGCCGATTGTTCCTCCGTAGGGTAAAAGGGCGGATGGGAGGGAAGAAAATATCTCTCCGCGCACAGGGCCTGTCTTGCTTTCGGGGAATGGAGGGGAGGGGGGGGGGGGGGGCAAGAGGGAAGGAAGAGAGGTATTTGGAGAGGAGGGCAAGGGATAGAAAGAGAGCGAAGGAGAGAGAAACGAAGAAGAAACAAAAAAATACAAAAATAAAACAGAAATAAAAAGAGAGAAAAATTATATAAACGATCCGAGCAAAGACAAAGAGCCAAGAAAATAAACAGAAGGCCAAAACAAAAAAGCAAGGGAAAAAATAAGTTAACAATAAACAAAAACAACAAATAGAAAAATTTGAAAATAAATAAACAAACTACCAAGACAATAAGAAAGAAATTAATAAAAATAATAATCCGTTTACTGCGTTTTTTTATTATGTTGTGTAGTTTGTCTCACGAAAGCAAACTACCAAACAAAAAAATTAAAAAAGGAAGAATTGAACAATTAAAACAAAAAGGAAGATAAAGATAAAAGATGAGATAATTCAATAGACGAACGACCGTAACAAAAAATAGATAAAAAGATGAAATCAAAAAGACAATCCTTGTAGTGAGTTGAAAATCGAATGCGAAGAATATGGTCCCAAAAAAGTAAACCTGAAAGAAGAAAGGAATAACGTAAACAAAACAAAAAAAAACAGAAAGATAGATGAAACTTGGGGATAGGGATGATAAAAAATAAACTCGAAGATGAAGCTATATAGCTTCTTCGCCGGCTCGTGCTCCCAACTCGAGGCGAAGGGCCACCAAGCTGTCGCGCGCTCTCGATCAATTCGGAATTTTCGCCTCGGTCGTTACAAATACCAAGAGGGCCAATGTTCGCGCCGAGCCTTTTACCGCGATGAAAAGTGCGCATTTCTTCCTATCTTTTTTTCTTGAATTTCTTGCTAGTCGCACCTAACCGAAGTTATGTAACTTGTTCGTAGTTTTTATTTCTTTTTATAGAGTGGGCTTTTTCGCTACTGTGTATCGACTGTAACTTAGTGCTTCGAGTTATAGGTTACGAAATTATTCCAACTTTCTAGTCTGCTGGACAACTAAAAACTAGGGTTTTTTTGTTTTTGTTTTTGTTTTCTCCCGCAGAACAAATTACGAAGCAAAAAGCGTGCACATAATTCTATAGTTATAACACGCAGTGCTCATAGCACTCGGGAATACAAATAGGTTGTCAGTGGTCTGCGTGCGTGACACAAACAAGTAAACTTGCGAGCAACGGCTAGATGGAAGCAGCGCAAGTGCATAAAATGTCCCGTTTTTTTTGTTTTCTGCTACGTATCAACTGACGCATATGTCGAGATTGATGTCGCAATCGTCGAGGAAGCCATAAAAAGCACTGACTTTTTTTATTCTTCTAAGAGACGGGATTTAGTTGCTTGCATAAGGCGTGGTCGGTGTTCTTGAAATTTTCCGACAAACTTGCATAAGTAACCAAGACAGTTTTATGTAATATGATCAAATAAACCAGGTATGGCGCGATTACTCGTTTTAATGTCGCTTAAATATTCGTTACGTTAAAACAGAGGACGTGCAAATTGTACAACAACATTTCGAAGCCCGGCAAGAGCTAAGAGTACCACGTTGGTTGAGGACAGAAAATGGAAGTCCGGGCCGGTGAAGATCGCATGTAAACAAGCGGCCACATTTTGTGTGACAGGTGAGGTTCCAAAGCAGCTGCGTTGTGCCATGTAAGCAGCGAGGAACCACCGATCCTCACGGGAACAAGGTGCATACGTGAACAAGGTTAACGTTCTTTTAATACTTATTTGTTACTTTACGCGCGGCTTTTGACAGTGAAATCGGCAGCGACACGAAGAAACTGGCAGGCGTTCTTTTACGGCGCGGAGCTATCCACAACTGCTGTACTGATCCCTAATCTCTGCATGCACCAACCTTTTTAATTAATCTTCTCATTTGTAGACTTGCGAGGTGCTCGCTTTAGTGTGAGGTGCACGTTGTAGGTGTTTTTTCTGACTGATAAAGCAGGTTATTAGGTGTAGACAATACCAAACCCGAGAAAGCAAAGCAAAAGCTAATCCTATTACAGCTCCAGGAATGTATTTCATTAATCAAATTTCAACATCTATATGATGAACGGTGAACAACAAGAACACAAAAGGCCACAGAGCCCTTCATTTTAATGTCACATACGAAATCCAAAAATAACCGAGGACAGCCCAAAAAAAATGAATTGCGTAGAAGTTTCTAAACTCTTGATATGGAGTCAGTAAATGAAGTTGGTAAACGACAACACTTCTAGAACCAAGCCGGATTGTGTGGTTGTCAAATACTTTTGAAAATTTAGAACGCGGGTATAAAAAACGAAGAAACAATGAACGCAGCCGACTTGTCTGTTCGCCCTCAACCCTCCCAGAGATACTAAATGTTGCTGCCGGTTTTTACACCACTTGCTTAAGTTCAACGCAATACCTAAAACTGCAATCCTCGTCTGCGACAAAAAAAAAGGACTCGACGTTGTGGATGCCGAGTGAAGCAACACCGACGACGCCAACTTCCTTTCTCGGGCTCCTTTGTCGTACCCGAAATCCGAATTTTGTTCGTTGCGAAGGAACTCGGCGAGTGGTTTCTGGAACGTAGTGTTCTACAAAGCCGACACCGAAGTGTAGTCTTTGTGCGAAAGGTGGACAGATCCTCGTTTACCTGCTCGGCATTTCGCATCTGTACTCTTCTGAGGTCGAAGCTATCTCAATCCTAATTAAGCTCTTCGCATCCTTTAAAAAAACGAATATCGGGGCCCAGTTGAGTGCATGGGAACTTTGATATTTTTATCGGTTGAGACTATCGCCAGCAACAGTCTAAAAGTTTATTAACTTTCGGTTTTGGGACCTTTTGTGTCGATGGAGCTTTTGTGTCGAAAAGAAAATTGAAAGTGCCCTCCAAAATAAAAAAACACAATGGCCAAGTTTTTTTTTTTTTTCATTCTGGGTGGTCGGAAATAATAATAAAACAAAGTTGCGGCATCACAGACAATGGCAGAGCGCCACTTCCCACAAAATACAAAAAAACCGGAGAAAAAAAACTTTGACCTAACTAACATGTCCACGCGCAAAGTGTTACCAGACCTCGAATCAATTTAACATATCCCATATTGTGTTATTTAAAATTAATATTTGTTATCCTCGTGGAGCAAACCCGTTGAGATTCGGTGTACTGCTTTCTGGAGTTTTTCAGATAAAGAGTCACTTGAAGCCTCTATTTAAGTTTTGACTGCACGTATTTTCTACAATTTATGACGGATCTAATATTTGTAAAGCCGTCCCTTCAAGGCGTGCTAATAGAGTTACATCTCTCAAATGGGCTTCGCATTATCGTAAACCAACGAAACAGCTACAACGAATCCTCGCCCTCTTTTCTCTTTGTCGCTTATTTTAATAATTCGATTACTCTAACGTTCGCGGTAATCAAATACAAAAACGCTACGCAGGAAAAACAAAACCACGACCCACAACCACACAATCTAGCGTCCTCTTTCTTTTTTTATCAACGGAATTAATTGAGCATTTGGTTAACCCCCCCCCCCATTAAACAAAGTTGTTTTTCCCCTTTCCCTCTTCCGTATGTTGTCCTTCACACGAGTGCAGCAATCAAAAGTTTGGCTGCCGAGTCAGACCGATCCCTCCTAGCACGGGAGATTAAAAAAAAAATAACGGATGGGTGGAACCCTTATTTCCTCTCAACGTGACAAAACACCGGTGATGTGTGCGATTCTACGATTCTGTGTGCGTGCGTGTGTGTGTGCCTGTGTGTACGAGGGGGCGTGTGCACGGCGAACAGAACCCCGAGTTCTCCGAATGTGCGCCGGCGGTGGGGAGACGGGAAAACCGCGCTGCACACGATCGAACTCGCATCGACCGTACGATGAAGCCGACGGCACAGTCCCCCAGCGGGCGGCGTAGGCGGCACTACCTCAGTGCCTCTCCACCGCGCTGCTGAGCTCACCTACCAACTCAAACCGCCGAGAGCCTTCTCACCCCGCCTCTCATTCCACTTCCCTTTCTCTCTTCCATCCAAAGCCCTCCCTCTCTCCCCCCGCTTTCCTGGTTTGTGTCGTGTGCTTTCCCGGTTTAGCTTTGTCTTACTCTCTTCACACACTGTCCTAGCTGTTATCTTCCACGAATGGTGGTGGGGGGGGGGGGGGGGGGGGGGGAAGAGCTTCTGTTGGTGTTTTGTGTTTCTTTCTTGTTCCATCTCTATTGAGTTCTCTGTTGTTTTTGTTTGTTTTTCCTCATCCCGATCGCCCGCGGTTCCAGACAGTGTAGGCCTAAGGCAAGCAATACACGGGTTATTGAGGTAATATTATTACCGTTCTGCTGGCGTTGCCGTCAGCACCTTTTATCCCACATTTTTTTCATTCGATGTGTATACTTTTTTTCGCTTCATCACCCAAAGTTACCGTAATGCTTTTTTTTTTTACAAGTAGCAGTTTTTTTTTTTTTTAGGCAGAAGACGGCAACTCTTTTCGTGGAGTCGAGACAAAGCACGATGCCGACAACACTGCCACTCCTGAGTGGCACCTCGCCTCGGGAAGCATGTTTGCGTTTCTGCCGTTTTCTCGTTGTTTGGAAACAGTGTGGTCTAACAGGGTTGTCGATTACTATTTGTTGTCTGAGAATGAAGTACTCCCATCATTAGTGTCGAAAGACTGGGCTTCCCTATTCTATTTTTAATCTACATTATTCATTTATTACTTTTTTATTTTACATATCACCTTCTTTCTTTCTTTCTCTTTCTCTCTTTCTCTCCCTTTATCTTTTCTACTCAATGCAATGTTTTCTGTCTTTACGTGAAAATACAAAAAACGAAAAACCGGAAAACACCACGACGTCCAAATAACGCGTGCGTTGGCTTTCCCTCTATATACCTCATTATGTGGAGAAGTACCCTTCTCAGGGCAACCTCACAGGGCACCGAGTTCTTTGTGTTGTGGGGTGTTCTTATCTGTCAAGTTTCTTACAAACAAATATATGTAGCTGTGATTTATGATTCACTTCTAAGGCCTTGTATAATAAATGCGTTGACATTTTTTTTACGAAAATAGCATGCACAAATTCAGGATACATAAATGGTGCTCTGAAAACGACATATCTAAACAAGGTGTAAAAAAACATATTTTTATATAATATAAAGAGACGTGTTTCAAAAACCGACAATAGTTCCTTTTTTATCTGTCTTTTTTCTAGAAGCATGTAAAATAAATTCCTGTAACATCGTTTTTTTTTCGTTGTTTTTTAATATCGACATTTAGCATCATGCTCATAAGAGGGCCGTATTATTGAAAGAAGTAATTTTACTACAAAGGGCCAGTAATTCATATTTGTTAATTATCAAGTGAGCAACTATTTTTGAAAAAAACTTAATTAAGCTAAAAGTAAATGCATCTTCGCGAAAAATGTTGCTGGTTCTCTGCTCATGAATAGGATAAACAGAGTCCACTCTAAGAACTATATATAAGGGCATTTCAATTTTTGACACACTCTTTCTTTCTAAATAACGTTGTTTTTTTCGACAGCTTCGTCACGGTAACAAATGCGTGTACGGTCATACAGAAATTTCCGGAGTCGCTCGCATGCTCGTAACCACATGGCCAAACATTCGGACCAGGTATACCTCCGGTGTGATTCACGGCCTTGCGCGGTGTTTTGTTCACGCACGCACACACTTCAGAGCTCAAGCGACGTGGGGCCACCACCATTGAAGCTACAGCACACTGTACCTTTTTCCAGTGAGCTTCGGTGGCCCTAAACTTGCTTCCTGCTGTCGCCAACTTTTTTTTGGGGGCGGGGGGGGGGGGGGGGGGGAATTGTTTAGCACGGCCAACATTGTCAACACTTAGCTATGTGAATATTTTGCCTTTTTTATGATTTCTGTTTTCGAGTATGGGTAGTATGAGGCATAAAACGCAATGAGACTCGATACAGCCACAAATGTGTTCTGGCGGCAGAGGCATGTTAGGTTACCCTTCGTTTGCAGTTCGTTGACGAACCCCAGATGGCACTCGTTACTCGAAAAGGGTAAAATAAAAGCTCTGTAAGAAATAAAAAAAGATTAAAAGAATGGTGGCCTAAATCTGCGGACGGATGGAGGTTATGTTTAATTAAATTGGCTAAATATTACTTAATCTGGCGCTTAAAATTACTATTTGGCTAGGTAGCGCAAGTCACCGCCCGGTTCAAAGGGGACAGCCTCCATGCGTCCATCCATTCATCCATCCATCTGTAGTCAACATATCGAGAGGCTTTCTTTGCTGACACACTTGCCATTTACATATTTCGCGGAGAGATATCTACAAACGGGCCAGTCCGAGATAATGTCCGAGGTAGGCGAGCCGAGACTGGGTTGCAGCTAGGCGTGTTCCATCGGAGCTTGTGTCGCTGGCTCATGGTGCGTGGCTCCCGCCTCGTTCGCTGTGCGTGCGCTGGTGCACGTTGCCCTACCGTGCAGATGGTGTCTCCTGCTTGCTCACTACGCATCCATTTCGATTCATTCGAAGGAGACGTATACATGCCGCCGTCCTAATCCCATTTCGTGACTATTGTATCGGTACAGAACGCAGCTCCCTCCAAGAACTCCTATCCCTTTCCCAATGGCAGGAGGATTACTCCCCTCACGCGGGAGACACCTGTCCTGCGTGCGTAATGAACAGACAATGCCCTCCCTTCCTCCCTTCTTTCTCTTCCCCAACCCACCCTCCAAATATCGATCCTTTGTTTCGAATTAGAATTTCCCATTATCGCGTGACCGGATATCAACCCAATTTTTTTATTTCATTTTATTCCCAATTTTTGGAATCGAAAAGGACAGCTGCAATTCCGCGTCCGACAGAACCAGCTCTCCTGACTAACAAACTTTTCTCTCAGGAGAGGGGATTAAGATAACGGCATAACATAAAAAAATCTCCCTCCCCCTTTTTCTTTTTTTTTTTTCCAAATTAGGAAGGATGGTGGCCAGGTTTCGAAGATCTCAGTCTTCTCGCGTTGCCGGGCTTTTCCCACTTTCTCCCGACTAATTGCGACGTCAGCCGAGGTCTCCTTACGGCCGCTCGTTTCGCCGTCGTGGCGCGCCCGCTTCCTTCGCTCGGAATTAGGTCTAGAGCTAGATTCGGGAAGACAGCGATAAAATGCGCGGCGCCGCGAAGCCAACGCGTGCATGGTGACGCGGACATAATGCGTCTAACCTCGTTAGGTTGCGACACTCGGTCCCTTCTTTAGATTCGCGCTGGAGATAGTTCTCCCGAGACTTTTAGCGAGGTTATCGGACCATCGGCATGGAGAGACGCGCCGGGTGCCTCCATTTCCGGTTTTCTGATGGCGCCCCCTGGATTAAGTACGTTTCATTTCCGGTCAACGTTGTTCGGGCTGTAAACAAAATGTCATTCGGTTGTTTAAGAGCACGCTATTATTAATTGCCTAATTCAATCATTTTCGTTTATTGATTCCTTAATTTGTTGTGTATTACGTTACCAGACGAGTGCTGGAGTGTTTTCTTCGCAAAATAAAATGCAGTCTAACACAACGTCCAGTCGTTATTCGATCAGAAAAACCTCGGACGCAAAAGCGTTTAGGAACTCGTGTCGCAAAAACTCCGGCGTCGGCGTCGACGGGACCAAAAATCCCATAATGCGACGCGCGGAGCCACGTGTGTCACACGTCACGTCACACGCGGCTGCGCGTGTTGCATTATGGAATTTACCCGCTAAATATGGCGTAAAAATTTCTCGACAAATTTAGCAGAAACTTTTTGCCGCCAAATTCAACGGAAAATTTTTCCCGCCAAAATAGGGGAAATTTTTCACGCAAAATTTAGCGGAAAGTTTTCCCGCCAAATTTGGCGGGTCGATGGGCTAATGTCGTCACAGTCACGTGTGACGTCATGTGACACGTGGAACTACCCACTAGCCCACGCACGCACGCTTGCACGGCTTGGCACGCGTTTATATGAGAAGGCTTTGCGAACGGGACCCGATAATCTATCGCGTTCCACTCTTAAATGCGAAGCTTAAGTGGCCTCTAAGTTGTTTTTTTATACAACCTCTCGCGCAGTTGCTTCTTCATAGGTTCAAATCAATATTAAATTTCTAGGCATAATTTGGTAGTGTGTTGTTTGTCATGTGCGTAACTATAAATTCCAGAGTATGAAGAAAAAAAAACAGTTTGCTAGATTGTTCCTGCGTAAAGCTTCGATTTATGTTTTCTAGACGTTAGCTTGTAGTTTTACGACATTCATAAATTAGAAACAACACAAAATACGATGTCCACAGCTCGATCAATTCATTTTTTAGACAAATTGACATAAGTCATTGCGCGATAACGCGGGGAAGCCGGCAGTCAATGTGGCTCTTTCGGGACCATTTCATCGCTAAATATTTTGTATAGAGAAAGTAATTTTATAGTGGTTCAAAATTGAGCACGTCACATTTATCGTCTCATCACAATGTCTCGTCCCAGTTGCATATACAGCATATACAGTATATATGTTTCCTAAATATATATTCAAAAAAAAACAATAAAGTTGCAAGCTTGCAGTGTTCGTTTCAAAGCTCAAACCTTGTTTTTATTGTTTGCACTTTCTTTTTCTTTTCTCACAGCATTAAAGCAGGGGAACCGATTCCCGACGGTCGGCGCAGGGGTTCTGGCCCCACGGGATCTGTCCTGGACAAACAGGGCTCGCCGCGACAACAACTGGTCCGCAGGAGAGCCCACGGCTCGGGTCTGGCCGGGGCCAAAGCGCAATCCAAATCGCAATCCAAGACGACGGCGAGGTCGAATCCAGACGCGGAGCCAGAGCCAGGTAACTTTCTTGCCGCCTGTTCTCTTAGCTCTTTCGTGAAGATAGCGTTTACGAAAAAAAAAAGTGCAGTTCCATTGAATTCAATTCCGTTCATTCCACGTGTTTTCTTAAACTAGGAGAAGAAAAAAAAAGGAGATGTTTAATGAAAATGGAGTAACAAATAAATGAGAAGTAGTTCAAAATCTACTTTGGTTATGGCTATTTTTTTTCATTTTGTCGTGGTCACGGGGGCGACAAAAATGCTTAAAATAATCGATGGTTATACTAAGACCCGCTGTATTTTTGTACTGATTTTTTAAAGAGAATTACCATCTATACTCACAGACAGTTTAAGAAACTCAAGGCGTCCATCTTTTATTGTTTTATTGATTGATTCCTTTATTTATTTATTGAGTGATTGATTGGCTGTTTTCGACATTAATCGATGAGAAAGTCAGAGAACAAATTACGAGCCAAGAAGCACAATAAACCACGTACTGCGGTTTTTCAGGCTTTCGGTGACCACAGTAAGGACCTGTCTTCAAACCTTGAATCGCAGCATGGCCCATAAACGCGATTGTTAAGAAGTTCATTAACATATCCCATTAAAATTCGTTTTCGACTGTGAGGGTTCTTCCTAATTTCCGCCGAGCCAGGTAGACAACGGACAGTGAAGCGGGCATCAGCGTAACGGTCATTAAGTCTTTTTTTTATTTTAGAAAGACGTTTGTATCGATCAAACAATCACCCGATATATTTTCCGCTTTCGTAAAAAGCCCAAATATAAGCGTGCTTCGGCAGTGACGCGCGAAGATCGAAATAAAAAATAAATAAAACACGACTAACTTACGAAGCGAATATTAGCGAGTACGGTAAGATAAATAGCCTAACCAGCATCCTCCCCTAATATCTTCATTAATCAAACTCCATGCGAAAAAAAAAAACTCTTAATTGAAAGTTAAGAGTTTTTTTTTTGCATGAATTTCAATTGTTTGAAAAATCTCAAGGAAACTCATCGTGGTGTAATGCCTTTCACCTTGCGATGGAGCGCGGCAGAAACTACGAGTCGTCCCCAGCCAATCCCGCGACTTTGAACGTGTCACGTGACAAGCCGCTAGGCGCGTGTCTGCGCCTCTCCCCAATGTAACGTGACACTCCGGCGGCACTGCATTGGCGGGAATGGCTCGTAGCGTCCGCTGCTGTCCAGGGGAAACAAAAAGGGGTACAGGGATGCCAGGCTAACGTGTTTTCATTATTCAGTGGAGGGCCATTTAAATCGCACTTTATAAGGGCGATTCCCTAAAAATCAGAAGCTACAACTTGAGGCTCACTTTGAATATTTCGTACGTCTTCTCCCTAATTTATCTTCTTCAGTTCGCCTCCGGGGACCTGTTTAGAGAAACAGCACACACGGTTCTCTAACGAAGTGGATGGCGGGCGCTCCCTAAAAACGTCCCACCTTTCCACTCCCCAAACAAAGCAATACCATCATTCACCCCCCCCCCCCATTTATAACTTTTCGTCTTAAGACTCTTCTTTTATTTTCATTCTTGTGATTCTTTATTTTGATTTATATTGACTTCCCCCCTTTTGATATATCTCACTCCACTCTTTTATATTAATATACAAGCGAGCGCGATATAACTCTTAGTTTTTTCAGCCCGAGTAAACACTTTTTGCTTCATTTCCTACTCTCCGGTTGTTTTCGCACTTTTTGTTTTTGCTTTTTTTTTTCTCTTCCTCCGAATTCTGCAGGTTCGGCAGTTAATCCAACACCTCTGAGATAAAAGGACAGGTTGTCCTTGTTGTTGTTTTGTTTGTTTGTTGTTGTTGTTTTGTTTTAGTCGGGTAGGAGAAGGGGGCACAAAGACGAGAAATTTGGAGGCGATTCCCTTTTTCCACGCAAACAGTCTCCGTCCCTTCTAGCTTCCTATTATTAGGGAGGTTTAGCATAGGGTTAACCCAGGGTGCCGTACGGAACGGTATCGCTACCCGGTTGCTTGCGCTGCGACACCGAAGCATACGCTTAAGCGCGCGCCAGGAGCGTTGCACCCGTGTACAAGTAGCCTACTGTAACGCTATGCCGAAACTCTTTAATAAACGCAGGACACGATTGAACGGAAATCAAAGTTAGGATTCGTGTCGCGTCGCCGTATCACGTGACGCGCTCCACGCCACGCCAAGTAACGTGACCTCACGGTGCCACGTCACGGCGTCAGGCCACGTGACGTCACGGCGTCAACGGGCCTAGATCTTAGCAACGTTGGGTGTCAAGTCGGGGTGTAACGTAACGCCACGTCAAGTGACCGCGCCGCGTGACGTCGATGACGTGACGCCTCGTGACACGGGAAGAGACCCTGGGTGAAGAAGAAGCAGCGTTCGTGCGGTGCGCTCGTGTTTCTCCGCAGAGTACGACAACGGAATCGACGTGATGCTGAGCGACGACCCCGGGAGAAGTCCGAGCGGCTCCAGAGTCACAGAGAGGAAGCGAACCCCAAAGTCTCGAGACGACTCCTGGCCAGACCTCAGCTGGGCAGAAGAGGACGCGTCGTGGGAGGTGAGCCGCGACACCCAAATTGCCTCCCCCGAAGGCCCGTTTGCACGTAC